>WBNH01003103.1:446422-489421 GCA_013401255.1 Urocolius indicus | reverse complement strand
CGGGGCGGGGCGGGGCGCGACGGGCGGCTCCCGTGTGCCCGCCCGGCCCCTGGCCCGGCCCCCGCAGCCCCCCGCGGAAAGCCTCGCAGCGGGGGAGAGCGGGGAGGGCAGGGGGAGATGGGAGGTGTGGTGCTGAGGGATGGAGCAGCGTGAGTTTCCCGTTCAGTCCCGAGACCTTTCTTCCGTTGATCTGAGGAACAGATTTAGTTTGAAGGGGATGGATGGTGGGAGCAGCTTGACGCCTCTGTTACGTATTTTGCTCTCCAGTCTTCAGCGAAGGTTTCCATCTCGGAGGATCTGCTTGGCCTCTGAGATGTGACACTTTCTGCTCCTGGCTGGCCAGCACCCCGCTCCCTCTGATGGTTTCCTTTCAAACTTGTTCCTAAAAAAACTCAGTGTCACCGTTTTCTACCTGTGTATGTCTTCTGCAGTTACCACATTATTTTTCCTCTTCGTGATGTGCCTCAAGAATTTCATGGACGGTTTTTGCTGCAGCCAGCAAACTGCTCTGGGACAACATTGTCACGTCAAGAGAGGACTGACCTATAAGTCTCATTTTATTTTTGAGCCTGGGTGAAAGGTAACAGTGAGTAAAGTATTTCTGCAGAAACTGTTTCTGTCCTGTAAGATTCCTGCTAGTGCATTATTATAATCACTAGCATAAAATCCAGTGTAACTGGAAGCCTAAGGCAGCTTCAGTCAGCTCTGAATTCTAGCAGAAATCCAGTAGAGAGCAGCGGATGGGAAGGCTCATGTGTCCCCAGAGGGAAACCCTTCCTTCAGTCTGCCAGCTGCACCACATCATACGTCTATTCAGTGCTGCAGAAGGTTTAATTCTGGACACACTGTAAATCTTACTTTGTTGGTACAGAACTTTGGGGGTTTTAAAATTTAAACCTCTTAGACTACATAATTTAAGTAATAAAGAATGTAAGGAATTATCTGGAATGGATTAATAGTTTAAATGTGTTCCATCACATTGCAGGAAGTATGGCATATGAAAAAATCCTGTACTGGCAGGGAAACGATAGGAAACATACTCCTATTTTCCATCTCTGTCTTTATGGTTAAGTTTCCAGTTCATCCACTGCCTCAAATCAGCTTACTAATACTGACAATATCCAAGTGACAAGTAATAGAATTTTTACTTTCTTGGCTTTGAAGAGTTAGAAGGTTAGACCAGACACAATGAACACATTCTTTGAAAAAAAACTGAGGCCCAGATTCCCAAAGGTATGTAATCATCAGACTTCCAAGGAACTGGACTAGAAACTAGGTTGCTTCTTTAATATCTCCGTAAATTTGTGTCTCAAACCAGTTTACCAAACAATCTAAATGTATGTGTTAACTGCCTAAATAGTATAGAAGAGCTAAAGTCTCCCTCTGTCACAATGAGATGAGGGCCATGGCCCTAAGCCCTGGCTTGGCAAGACTCTCTCATGCTGCCTTTGATGGATGTGGTTTGAAGAAACCAGCGCTGACATTGACAGGGCTGACAGGACATAGACTCATGCATCATTTGACTAGTTGACAGAATGCCGTACCATGTGCTTGATTCAGTATAGCTGCAGTGAATTAAGACTACATTCATCTTTCAATGTGGAGAAGTACCATGGAATAAACCTACAGTGCAACTACAGACTGTTTTCATGAGTTTGGACTCAGTTTCCCTAGCTCCTTCAAGTGAGCTTTCTTTGGACAGAGACTGAGCTGAGTGGGGAGGATGCGCTTATATCCCACAATTGGAGACCTGCACCTGAAGTCAGTGCAGAACAGCTCTCCTGGTTTTCTGCTGTCACCTTGGTTTACTTCTTAATAACTTCCTTGTGCATACAAGGCTTCAGACTGACCGTGATTGCAGCTAGGTGAGACAAATTACATCTTCTAATCAAAACTTGCATCACCCTAGAGCACCTGCTTAGCTTTGCACATCACCCTGGAGCTGTTGACATCCCTTGTGCCCATAACTGTGTCTGCAAGGACAGCCAGGAGCACTGGGGTAGTGTGCTTTGCTCATGTGTTGAGCCAGAGAGACAGGAATCAGGTCTAGTTCACAGTGACCCCATGTTATGCCTGAGCTCGTTAGCTTTACTGAAAGGCAGGTATGTAGTTAGGGCACGGTGCTATGCCAGCACACTGATGTGATTCCCTGCATTTGGAGCTCAATGCTTTTGCCCTCAGCTTCACTTGTCTGCTGGGTATAAGGATCTTGTAAACCAAGAGGGGAAAATTGTCATAGATGGTAGCACACCTAAACCTTAGGATTTGTAATGATTAATCTTCCTCTTCTCTCTTGGCCCAGTCCAGGATTTATCTATCTGGAAAAATTTGGGGGTGCACATTTGATCTAATACTATAAACTATTGCATTACTATAAAGCCTCAAGTCTGTACTCCTAATATGTGGGTACTTTTTTGTGTTGATACTGTTAAGCCATAGCAGAGCACGCTGTTACTCTCTTTATTCAGAATTTGAATGCCTATGTAGAAAATTACACCTTTATAATTGTGTGTACAATAGTACAGAAAATAGCTACACTTGTATAATTATACTGACATACAACATAGATTAGGGCCTTGGGTACTTTAATTACTTACACTGAAAATGTTAAACCTAGATTATCTCCCCTTGAGGTTAGTGGAAAAATACCCATAAATTTCAGCCAGATTTCAACTCTGTCTTTAAACAGAATGACTGAGAAAAAGGAGTTGGTAATATTGATCTCCCCTCTTCTGGACTTTTATTCTACCACTTTTATCTTGTAACATTAAAGCAACAGTGACAGCCACAAAACAAAAATGAAAAAGATAAAAATTGATCTGTATTTAATGTAACAGAGCCCGGTAATCAAGTTATCCCTGCTGCATTTTTATGACAGGAAGAAACCAAGCCTGTATTGAAAATACTGCTCTGTTTAAAAGTATGCTTCTGAGGACACTGGATTAACTGTGAATAGTATGTTCTTGTGTTTGACTGGTATAAAGTCTTATTTAAAATTTCTGTAGGTAAAATATGTCAGAGAATATGTTTTTGGACTATATCAAATGTTCATAGCTAAGGTGCAGCTCAGAGATCTGCTGTTTTCCTGAGACAGACTACCACAGCTAAAGAGCATCTCTCCCCGAACACATATATTACACAAAAATCCCTACATTATACACAAACACATATGATCATTTGCCAAGAGATAATTTATTCTGAGACATGAACTTCTTAATTTAGAAAGGACATAATGAGATGGAATCATTTTGGCTGGAAACATAGTTAGGAAAAGCATATCCCAGAAATATTACATAAAATTGTAAGACTTAGGTCAGCCTCAGTACAAGACCCTTAAGGTGGATTTGAGGCACAAATGGCCCCCTGTCATGGTGAATGCACTCTTGCAAAAGACGGACATCATCTGAATCAGTGATTCTGGAGAATAGAAACCAGCTTCTGGTTGGATGAGTTTTGAGACAAAAGACTGTTTTCCTGAAAGCAGCAGGGTAGGGAGTTGTGCATGTTTGATTTATTTCTTCCCATGCATTGTGTACGCATTTAAAGGCAGTATATTATGTTCTGTTTTCTTTGTTTGAAACATCTGGTATTTTGCATGTTCTTTTACCAATTAATTAATAAAGTTCTTTTTCCATTCCAACAGTTGTACTGTGAACAATCAATTAGCTGCAGAAAAAAACCAGCAAGATGTCTGGCTAATGTACAACCTATAACATGAAAAGAAAAGGCAGCCTTCTGAAGTATGTAAGTATAGACATCAAACATCTGTACAACAAAGACAAAGTGTATCACCAGCAGGCAAAAATTCTGGAACCCAAAAGCCTAAATTCCCTGCTGAAGAGGAAAGGAGAGCATGAGAGAAGGAGAGCAGAGTTAGGAGAGGGAATTAGCAGCAGTGAAGTCTGCACTTTGTACCATTTTAAGCTGTGTTTCAGCTGTTCCTGTGAATTTCCCTGCAGAGTCTCTACCATCTGGCTGCAGTCCAGGCAGGAGGGCTGCAGAGGCTGATGCTGCTGAGGGATCTCCCTGCTGCCAGGCTGACCCTGTCACCTGCAGAGAGAACTTCCCTTTACTCCCCTTACTCCCTACAGTGCTCCTTTCCCTTACTCCCCAAGCATGCAGGACACCTACACCAAAGTACCCATTTGTGGCTTTTGGCCGGTGAGGATTTAGGTACGGGTCTCATGGGAAAGCTGGCCAGTGCAGTGCCAGGTGATCAGGGGAGGATCGTGGTTGACATCCTGTGGGAGACTGTGCTGTGCCAATGAGCCATTGCTAACAGCAGCTTGAAAGGCCAGGTATGACAGTAGCCAAGAGCAAATCAGAGTCAGTGCAGCTAGCTCACAAAGTGGGATAACAGCAGGTTGCAAACTGAATGCTTATTGCCCACAGAAAATGTATATGTCTCTACTACAGCCTTGAAAAACATTGCTTAGCGTGTCAGCAGTAAGTTCAATTCCCTGGTGAAACTGGTTGATTTATTAGTACATTATCAGTTAGGTATTTTCTGTGGGACAGACACTGTCCAGATAGATCAAGATGTGGTAACAGTATTGATTCTCTACTTCTTTTACTGGTCATTGGTTTTATCAGATTGCTTGCATTTACAAAGCTCTGAGTTGTAGTAGAAATATTTTTCTACTCGCCTGAGGTTTTACAGTATGGAAACTTGTAAATGTCAGGACTGAATAACTGTAAATATTAAAAAACCTCAGAGTTATTTTGCTGGGTCAGCTCAGTGTTTAACTTTCTGACCACTTTCATATGTTAAACATAAAATTTTTAAGTGGAACCTGAGATCTGGAAGCTTTAGGAAAGATGTAGGAAAGAATTAGGGATTTTAAAGCAATTAGAGCAGAATGAGTTTATCATCATAGTTTGGTCAGGTCTTGCTCAAGTAAATAGGTGTTAAGGACACTGAAAAGCTCACATACACTTGGGAGAAACCTGACTGCAATGAGACACAGTTTTCATGAAATTGTGGTCCTGAAAAATGCCTAATTTAATACTTTTTGGGAATAACTGTGTCTCATTCTAGTTTAATTTCACTTCATTTGTAAACTGATTAAAGCACAAAGAAATAAGACCCTATTTGAAAAATGCAAGATTATCACACACAGATTCGACTTTTAACAGTTGTTGTATTTAACTTTACATTTTGTCCGAACCAGAGGAACCTTCAGGTGTAGATGAACACCTTGTGAGCCTTTATTTAACAATCAGATTAAAGAAGAGATATATGATTTGCTTAAATGTATTTGTCTTATCTTCATAGCTTCAGATATTAGAGTGGAACTCTATTATCTCCTTTTGGCCTTCTCGTGGATGACTGTAAAATTTTCTAGAAGTTAGATTATCATATGACAAGTACTTACAAAATATTTGCCTATCAGCACACAGTAAATCCTTGACAGGCTTTTCAAACACAATAAACATGTGGGAGCTGTACTTTACACAGCAAAAAGAGAATCATTCAAATACAATATTGTTCCATTTTAATGGCACTTTATTTAGCAAGGTAGAAGCCAGGCATTTGAAATGTGAACGAGCTTTGATCTTATTTTTATTGCTTTGTGGATTGTATTTTCCTTTTAAGGTGCTCCATGTTTTAACTGGTGAAGACCTAACTAATCAACCATGCCTATTTTATTTAGTGTGCCTTGTATTGCCTCAGTTACTCATGACCAGAGCGGATGGAGCGGTGAGTCACCTACCAGACATTATTAGAGCTGTGACAACAAGAAACCAGATGAAACTGCCAAACAGTATCTGCTTTCCAGACTGCAGAAGTGCAGCATATTGAATTTGCTTTGACTTGTGCACACGGCAAAGCCTGGTAAGGAATCTTTTCTACAATCACAAGTGCAAACTACGTGCCTGGGCAATGGCTGTATTCTAGTACATGTCCTAGACACTCCAAGCCATTGACTTCATTTAAAAAGAGTGACCTGTATCTATAAGGTTCTGACAGTATTTCTATTTGTAATGCGTAAGTCTGTGGCAGTGGATGGAAATCTTTTTACTGCTCATATGTATTGTCCATGTGCATTCAGACATGTAGATGTAGCACTTAAGGACATGGCTTACTGGTAGACTTGGAAATGTTAGGGTTACAGTTGGACTTGATGATCCTAAAGGCCTTTTCCAACCTAAATGATTCTTTGATTCTATACCATGAAATTACACTTAAAACTTCTGGATGCCAAGTTATTCTCACTCTCCAGGAAGTGTAATATTGTCTGATAAATGAAAATGTAAATTCTTTTTACAGAAGCATGCACATTTGTTTTGGTTGGAGAGAGGGGAGAGTGTCAACTGGCAGCCCATAGCTACAAACACTCTCATGAGGACTATCATAGTATTTAGTGGTTTTAGGACTTGATGGTTAAGAAAACTGAGCAGTGAAATAGAAAACCTCTATCTCTTGATTCTTTTTAGAGTGTATTTCAGATTAGTAAGTAATGGTTGAAAGTTTCTAGTGATTCATATATGAAAAGAATCAGAGTTTCTACTCTGTTTGTCATAGACAGTTGACAGCTTTGTTGACACCAGTTCCAAAAAGCAAGAGGATTGGGTATCAACAAATGTTAAACCATTTTCTCATTATCAGAAGGAATCATTCCAGGCCACTGTTGAATCACATTGCCTGGACAGTGTAGGAAAGCAGGTCCCCTTTTGCTTAGAGGTGATATGTGTGGAGAGAAGACATCCTAGAGTCAAATATTTTAGTCTATTCCATGATGTTACTTGGTGACCAAGTCCTGTTAACTTCAGCATTTTGTAACATGAAGTTAGGAATGACCTAAGTCTTGATATAGATCTCATCTTCTAGCTCCAGTTCCCCTATTCCTCTCCTTGAAATTCAAATAGGCAAACATAACATTTATATGTGAGAGTTAGGACAAAAGAATGAAGAAAAGGGCGTAGAGCAGCTGTGAAATCAGGCCAACAGTAACTCATGAAGTAGGTACCTGCAAGAGAAGGAACTAAATATAGTAAGAGATTAAATAGATTGGAGTGAGATAGACAGGAACTCATACAGGGAGAACTGAAAAGATAACCCCTAGAACAGTAAGGAGGTTTTTTGGGACACAGGAAGAGAGAAGTCGTGAGAAAGAAGAGCTGCAGAGAAAAAGTTCTTGGGAGTGATTGTATGAAAGCAAGCCACATGGACAAAAAGTGAAGATGTAGCAGGGAAACAAAAGAGCTAGTTTGGAAAAGCAAATGACTGGGGGAAGGGAAACCTAAAGCTAGTTTAAAGAAGAATGAAAATAGAAAATATGCTTGCATGGAATAAAGGATGTAGGAGAAGAAAGAACCAAATGCACAATGAGGAATGGAGAACTTTTATCATACATATAATACCCAAAAAGAGACAGTCAATTTTAGGAAAAAAAATGTTTGCCTATCATATTTATGTTTAGTAGAACATAAATGTATTATAGTGCTTTGGTTGTGTATGAGGATAGAAACTTTTTCATCCCTTTGCCAAAAACTGTGTCAGACGTTGGCTAGCTTTCCTCATTTTTTTTCTGTAAATTGCATTTGCTGCTACCAAAAACCTCAAGGATAATAACGGTGTAAGGAAAATATTATAGATCATGTACCAGTTATCCACTTCAATCTTTGCATAATCTGGATATTTAAGAAATCCCCCAAAGGTCACACAGTCATTTATTCCTCAAGTCTTTTCCAAAATGGTAAGCCAGTAAGCAATGACCAAATGCACGTGAAGTTTGCAGCGTGACAGCAATGATTTCAATAAATGAGATCTTGGCTGGCTTGTGAGTTGCACAGAGAGGAACTTTATGAGATTCAACAAGGACAAGTACAGATTCCTGTATCTGGGGAGGAACAACCCCAAGCACTAGTACAGGCTGGGGATTGACCTACTGGAGAGCAGCTCTGCAGAGAGAGACCTGGGAGTCTTGGTTAACAATAAACTAACCATGAGCCAGCAACGTGCCCTTGTGGCCAAGAAGGCCAATGGCATCCTGGGAAGCATCAAGCAGCCAGCAGGTCGAGGAGGGTTCTACTCTCCCTCTCCTCTGCCCTGGTGACACCTCACCTGGAGCCCTGTGTCCAGTTCTGGGCTCCTCAGCTCAAGAGAGACAGAGGACTTCTGGAGAATGTCCAGCACAGGGCCACCAAAATGATCAGGGGACAGGAGCATCCTCCTTATGAGGAAAGGCTACGGGAACTGGGGCTGTTTAGTATGGAAGAGACTGAGGGGAGATCTTATTAACATTTACAGATACCTAAATGGTGGGTGTCAGGAGGTTGGGGCATCCCTTTTTTCTATTGTAGCTAGCAACAGGACAAAGGGTAATAGGATAAAGCTGGAACACAAAAAGTTCCATTTAAACCTAAGAAAAACCTATTTTATTGTTCAGGTGAGAGAGCCCTGGCACAGGCTGCCCAGGGACGGTGTGGAGGCTCCTTCTCTAGAGGTTTTCAAAACCTGCCTGGATGCATTCCTGTGTGACCTGATATAGATGAACTTGCTTTGGCAGTGGAGTAGGACTAGATGATCTCAAGGTATCTTCCAACGCCCACCATTCTGTGATTCAGTGATATAATATCAAATATGTCTTAAGAATGTATTTCTACTGTGCCTGTGCATTCAACAATACAGGGCATTATGATTAATTTACATCACAAAAGACAGAATAGAATTTAAGATAAAACTGGACGTTGTACTTTACTCTCACAGATTTTAGCAGATTTATCCTTATTTATATCTGTGTAAGAGAAGCAGCACCAATATTTACAGATTTAAAATTGCCTGCCATTCTGAATTATGGTATTTTGTACATCTTTCCATTATGAACTTGGAGCTTGCTTGAATTAGTATGAATATTCCTTTAAGGATGAGTATTGCAGCTTTTTTTTTTTTCCTACTGTTCCGTGCCACACAGTTTTTAGTGGTTGTTATGGTGAATAAGTTTGTGTCTTGAATAGAAGAGAACAGAAATCCCACAATAAAGGTTATCCTTTCACAGATGACTGCTTCCCTGAGGCTACATATGAATCCTTCATTTGGAAAGATCTGACTTTTAAAATTCATAAATTAAAGATGCTATAATCCATTTGCTCAAACTAGGACTAGCCAGTGTTCTCAACTGACTGTGTATCTTCAAAGTTGCTAGTGCAGTACAAAGTCACTGCTAAACTGATGTTTTAACTTGGCATGTGGTCCTTGTTAAAGCACACAAGAAAAGCCATGGAATTATTCAGAGCAAAGAAATTTATTTCATTTAGAAAAAAAAAAGTTCTCTCCATTCTTTTCTTACGTGAGTTTGTGAATCTTTATATAATACAATTTTTCATGGGTATGGTTTTTTACTGCACTATTTCTTTACATCATCTCCTTGTCAAGGTTGTTGTTGAAGCCAACAGAAAAGGATTCCTCTGTGGAGACCAGTTCACTCAATTTCTCTTGCAGTTTTTCTTTTCTGGTGAGAAAGGATCACCAGTGAGTCAAGTTCTCACCTTTGAGGACACAGGAAGGGCATAGGGAAAGGAAAAGATGGCAGACAATTAAGATTTGGGAGACACCCTCTTTGTGTCTCCTACTACACTCTCCACTTGCCTGCTTCCCTAGAGAAATCTGCCTCTCCCCTGTGGCATTTCAGTTACTGATCATCCCCGAGTATGCAAGATATATGAGTTCGATTCCACTAAAAAGTGGCATTTAGGAGAATCCGTGTTGTGGTGGTTTAGCCCTAGCTGGGTGCCATGTGCCTACCAAGTCTTAACATCACTCCCCCCTCTAAAACAGGACGGCAGAGAGAGAGAAATATTACGAGAGGTTTGTGTGTCAAGATAAGGACAGGGAGATTGCTCAGCAATTAGCATTGTGGGCAAAACACACTCAGCTTGGGGAGAAAAAGGTTTGATTATTAATAAACTATAAGAACAGATAGATGAGAAATAAAACTGAATCTTAAAACACCTCCCTCAACCCCTCCCTCTTCCTGGGACTCTCCTTCCCTCCTCCCAGCAGCATGGGGGCTGGGAGTTGCGGTCAGTTCATTACAGATGGACTTTGTCGTTGCTTCTTCTCATGGGAAGGCCTCCTCACATTTCCCACTGCTACACTGTGGGGTCCCTCCCATGGGAGACAGTCCCTCACGAACTTCTCCAATGTGGGTCCTTCCCATGGGCTGCAGCTCCTCAGAAACTGCTCCAGCATGGGGCCTCCCACGGGGGCAGCTCCTCACACCCTGCCCCAACATGGGTCATCCATGGGGAGAACAGTCCTTCAGATGCCGACTGTTACAGTCCGAGTCCCTCACAGGATCACAAGTCCTGATAGCAAACCTTCACTCTGGTGTTGGATCCTCTTTTCCCATGGGCTCCCAAGTCCTACCAGGAACTTGCTCCAGTGTGGGCTTCCCACAGAGTCACAGCCTCCTTCAAGCATCCACCCGCTGCAGCATGAGCTCCTCCATGGGCTGTGTGGTTCTCTGCTCCCCAGTGGCCTCCATGAGCTGCAGGGGCACAGCTGCCTCACAAGTCACAGGGGAGTCTTTCTTTCAGGACCTAAGCACCCTCCTCCCCCTCCTTCTCCACTGACCTTGGTATCTGCAGAGATATTTTCCCATTCTTATTCCCTGTTGTTGCTGCAGTTTAGCAACTGCACAGCAACTTCTTCTCAAATATGTTACCTCAGTCACTAATTGGCCAGGCCTGGGTCAGCTCTGGGGTCCGTCTTAGAATTGACTGGCATCAGCTGTCAGCTACAGGGGAAGCTTCTGGCAGATCTTTGTTTAAAGAAGCCGCCCCTGTAGATGTCTCCGCTATCAAAAGCCTGACCCAGGCAAAACCACTACACATATGTTCTGGCATCACTGGCTCCAGCCTTCTTGCAAAAACAGCAACAAATAATTGCAGGAGCTGGCAACAGTCTCATAAACATTCTGAGATATGGTAAAAGAACACAAAAGATCATGCTGTATTCAATGTGTACTCAGCTGCTATTTTCTAGCTTTTTCCCAATATTCTGGCAAGATATTTGCTTAAATTCCTTTTGAAATATAAAGAGCAAAGTTCATAATCCATATGGAATATCATTTGGAAAAAAAGATTATTGTATATCCCTCTGCAAATTCACATTATCTGTGATCTCTTTGGGCAGTTATTACTATTTAGCTTTAATTAAAAAATTCAATTAATTTAATTTAATTTAGCTTTAATAAAAAACTATTATGCAAACAAAATGTTTTTAAACAACATAACTCAGGATATTTTAAAATTTAAAGGAATGGACTATGATATTTATTGCAGATTTTGGAACTGTTTATTGTTTACAAAGCAAAACAAACCTAAACAGTAGAATTTGAACTGGGTCATCTACTTGGAGAGGTTTTAAAAAGCATTTTGATTTTTAAAAAGTCAGATTCTTCTGTGCATATCAATACAAGGGAGGATTCTACCTTTGATGGAGGCCTGAGTCCTGTTATTTAAGAATCAGAAAGGATTTGGAAGCAGAGGTAATCATCACACTACAAAAATTACAGCAAGTGCTTTGTCTTGCAAATTATTTTCAAGTACTTAAATGCAAGTGGGCCAGAGTGGTACTGTAGAGTGTTAATGCATTTTTGTGGTCACATTTTAGAAACAGGAGCTGTCAGCCTTGTACCAAAACTGTAGGTGCCATTAACATCACAAGTGACTCAAAGGAGAGGTAAAATTGGCTAGAAGAGTGGCATATGGATAGTAATGTCAACATTGCTGCAAGTGCTGTGAAAAATAAACAGTTCCAATCAGGACAAGATCTCCCAGAACAGGAATATTGTCATTGTCCATAAATGCTGTTAAAACTGATCATCAGAAACTAGAAATAAGCACTAAAAGGAGATGCTTTACCGAGAGCAGAGGGAAATATAGTTGGAAAAAGTTTACCTCTTATCATCAAATTTATTGTTTAGAAACAGGCTGTTGGAAAGAATAATGAAAAAAGACAGATGACATGACTAAGCTTTAAACAAAGAAACCAAAAAAATCACTATGGCTGCAGAAGAGCAACCTGTTCATTAACTATAAGAAGCAACAAGAATTAAAAGTACAAATTGATGAAAAAGAGCAATTATTGAAAGAAAATAAGAAAATATACTGATTTCAACCATGATTCATCAAGAATTTCTCAAAAGCCTTAACATGGCCACTTTAATATGGTCTTATGCAAGAGAGGAAGAAACACCTGTAATTTGCCCAAAATTAATGAATAGATAAAAGAAATTACCACTTGTGCTAAGTAACAAAACCTGTATCTGGGAGAAGTGAGGAAACATTAATCATGGCCAACAGAGCCAGGCAATCAATGTCTGATCCAAACATAGACGTACAACCATCAGTCATATTTTAAAATAAACTAATGAATCAACATGGTTGTCAGCCTGCAGCACAGTAAGTCATGGTGACTTTCTAATCACAGTCTAATGAAATGAGATAATGGGTGCAGAGTGGATGGGTGACAACTACACGAGAGAGTGTGATGAAGGGCTCCTCTGCATTGTGGGTTTGCCCAGGATGTGTGAATCATTCACTGTGCCAGTGACTCAAATCACATTCTTTTCACCTATGAAGCCCTTCAGTTTTTGAATAAGGTGACTTCTCTGCCTTTTGGAAGTGTGTTCATCTCCCAAGAGAACACTTTTTATTACCTTTGCACATCTTTCTGCAAATAGGCTACAAGTCATATCCTTGTCCCTATGGACAGTATCAGTTGCTGAAGATCTTTGATTTGTGTGCACTACTTTGGGACTGGGAGACAAACCTTGAACTGACAGCCTTGTTGAAAGTCCTTTTAGGACAATGCCACGAAATCTGGTAGAGGCCAGATTTCACATGATTTCTGAATTCCTCTGGGTCACAAACTTCTCCCTGTGATCAAATGGCCTGCCTGGCACCTAGGAGCCAGCTTGGGTGAGGGACAGACTATCATCTTCTTTCAAAGCTTTCTTCACTGTGCTCACCCCAATACCTCTGTGCTTGTTACCTTAGTATCACATTACAGCTGCCCCAAAAGAAGATCTCTGCTAACATTAGTCAACAGGTCCGGAGTTGGCCTTCTCATTCAGATAGCTAAAAATCAGCTTGCAGTTTCCCTCCTTCTTGTTCCCTGAATATCTGAGGTCAGACCTTGTAGACGTAATTTCCAACTGTATTTCAATGTAATAACTTTTACTATTCCTGCTTCTGTTTTGTTCAGGTAATATAATTCTCTTCAGTTCTAATACCATTTTGTAATGGAAATGACATTCACTTCCAAAGTTTCAATGTATTTTAAAGTATTTACGTGTAATTTTTTTCAACTAATTAATCTGTAGGATGTATTTTTCAACTGATTTTAGTATGCTAAATATATTACAGTATTGCCATTGTTTAGGGCAAAAGATAGGATAATAAGCCATTTATCTCAAGGTTTTAATAGACTTTAGGAAAATTGTACACTCTGCAATGCACAAGTTTTCCAATGACTTTTAACGTGCAAAAGTTTCTTTCCAGCATAATCCCCACCAGTGAGTGGATCTGAATGTCTTTACTGCATGCACCTTCATCTGAGTCCACCTTTGAAGGAAAAGGATTTAATGCATAGCTTTTGCAGCAATGTTATATTTAATCCATTCTCTTTTTTTTTTTTTTTTAGCAATGGCCACTGTACACTTTCTTTGCCAGCTCCTGCGTAGAGATGTTTCCATGGACTACTCTGTCATCCTGTATGTGTTTGTGTTGAATAAGCTTTCTTTCTCTTTGCCGCTCCATTTGGAGCCTGTGGTTTAACACAGAAAGCATACCATTAAACTAGAAGCCATAACATTAGTGTAGCACAGCTACAGTACTCCTCTAATTAAATAATTTTCACTGATGTGTCATCTAGTTTGTTATTTGAGTTGTTCTAAAAATTGACATGAAAACTAAGAAACATCAAACTCTTGGTGCTGATTTCCTCTTGTCTCTGAAATTAGGGTAGGAGGGGTGCGCTGAAGACTGATCAGTAGAGCACACTGAGCTCATTCCTGGCCCTAAGCTTGAGTCAGAACTGGGTCTGATTGATCTGATGGGACTGAAATCTCAATAGCCATTCAGCTGTTGAGGATAGCTTTTAAGTGACAGTCAAAACAGTTATTGTAGGCTCTGTGCTTGTTTGATTAAATTGTTTCCCCCACCCCATGGTGGGAATGATGTGGAAGCATAAAGATGTGTTTGTGTGATAAGGAACTGTGAAAATGAGGATTGCTGTTGAACAACATAAACCATGATCCTTGCTACATTTTTATAACAAGGTAACAGAGAGTCATAGTTGCAGTGTGGAACACAACAAAGCTGTAATAAAACATTTTCCAGTGACTAATATTTTGTTTTAAATGTCAGCGAGAGTTAAAAAATGAATAATGAGAAACTGCTGCCTTTACTGTTGTCTCTTTTTAATTCATATGCTGGTTTGGGCTAGATTCTCAATTGCCTATACATCATTTTTTTTTTTCAGCACTATAGGGCTGGAAAACAAAAGTGGTTTGTAATCTGTGGGATTCTGTGACCTCCATCAGACTGTGAGGCTGAACTCTCTGATGCCTGAGCACGCCTCAGAGGGCTGCATGGCACCTGGCAGTCTGCACCATGCACAGGCTCATCACTGCTTTAATATAAAGACTGCTGAACTGTGTCCCTGGTACTACCATCCTGCCTCTCCCATAGTGCTAACCTTTTTTCCCTTACATCACAACTGCTGGACTGTCATTATAATGTTCTGGTTTGTAGTTTATATCTAATAATGTCTACCTACTTGACAGGAAGCTTTCATCCATGACATTTTGGTGTTTGGAATGGATCTTAATATTGCACATGAATTAAGTTAATATAGGCTTTTTTTTTTTTTTTTAAGAACAAGCAGCACCATATAAGTATCAAAGAATAACTTTTGAATTAGAGTTTCTCATTGTTTTTTTGCAACAATGTTTACTCAGACTGATATATAAAATGTTCCCCACACCACTTTGAATGAGATGTTGTAGTTTGTAGAGGTATCCTTTAGCCGATAGGCAAAGAGGCTGGGCAAACACTTCTCTGAAAACATGATTTCACAAAGAGCCTCTTATAATAAAAATTGGATCTAGCTTGTCATGGACAACTTTTTTTTTTTTCTGGCAGTTCCACTGGGTTGTATCACTGATAATGAAAGGTTGTCTAGAATGAAGCTTGCATCAAGAAAACTGCAGGCTGTGAACATTGTCAGTTTCCTTACTCATGATGTATACAAGTAATGAGGTGAGGCAGTAAGTTGTTTTTTCCATATATCATACACTCTGTGTGCCTCTAATTCACCATTTGAAATACTTCTGAATAAACAAATCAAGGGAAGGACAAAGAAAGGCACTTCAGAGAATCTGAAGTGCACCTAATACTTAAAGGAAATATATCTGTGTCAAAGAAATGTAGCAGAGACCAAGGAGTTAATTTGTTCTGGTGGATCATCCCTACATACTTTTCCCAGCCACCAGCCGAGTTATTTCTCAAATGCCAGCCAAGAACTACTTGCAGCTGGCATAAGTCCACGGTTATCAGTGTAATGGAAAAGGGGTGAGACAAGAAAAAAAAGAGCAGTGTGGTCCTGTTGATAGTGAGGTGTGGGTTCCTGTACTCTTATCCAGCTTGTAGGGGTAAGAGAATAATTAGTTAACAAAGATAACATTTATACAGTGATTCAGCTCAGTGGTATGTGTGATGATTTCCTATGTGTCTGGAATCTGTTTTGTGCAGTGGAGTGTATGAAGTGCATACAGGACCTGTGGAGCTCCTACACGACCAGGTTTCCCTGATGTTCACAGAAAGACAGTTTTAGTTGTAAGTGGTTTCAAAAAGTACCAAGCAACTAGTTCTTCAGTTAGTTTGAATATGATACATCAGGAACACTGAGAGGTTGAGAGATTAGAGCACAGATGAAATACTAGTAAAAGAGTATAAATCTTTCAAAGTTATGACTGTCTGGAGAAAAGGATGATGAGGGGAGACCTTATTGCTCCCAATAACTACCCTAAAGGAGGTTTTGGTGAAGTGTGTGTCAGTCTCTTTTCCTAAGTAACAAATAACAAGAGAAAATGGCCTCAGATTGTGCCAGGGAAGGTTTAGATTGGATGTTAGGAACAATTTATTCACTGAGGCATTAGAAGCACTATCAAGCATTGGAAGAAGCTGCCCAGAGAAGTTGTAGTCGCCATCCCTGGATGTGGTGCTGAGTGACGTGGTTTAGTGGTGGATGTGGCAGTGCTGGGTTAACAGTTGGACTCAATGATCATAGAATCATAGAATGGTAGGGGTTGGAAGGGGCCTTTAGAGATCATTTAGTCCACCCCCCTAGAGAAGCAGATCTCCCAAAGCTCCCCAAACGTGTGTAACATAGGCTGAAAATAAGTGATATTTACAGTTCTGAAGGTAGCATCTCTACAGGAAATAGGACCTCCTAAAGCTCAGCATTTCTCTTTGTGGACCTGATTGCATAGAAAATACTGACCAGATTCTTATAGACTGAAAAATCATACTGGGCTGTGGAAAAGGATCTTCCCCATTATTAAATCAGCATTGGCTGAAGACATACAGGAGAAAGTGAGCCATCAAAGAACTCAACTGGGGGTGAATGTTGCTTTTTTAAAGAACTAGGAGTACCAAGTAGGAAAAGCTGTGGCTGGTTAATCACCACGATTAGTTGATCTCTGTAGCTCGTACTATAGAATCCTGGAAAATCAGACTGTTGCAATGAGAAAAAGCAAACGGCATTAATGCATTCCTGCGCCTTTTTCACTGTAATTAATGACTGCTTTATGAACGGTGTGTATCTCATTGTGCAGGTTTTTTTTACATCACATACACAGAAGTACACACATAAACGAAACTGAAATGTCTGATTTCAAGCAAACCAGAAGTTGGGGTTTTTTACTTTTAGCTTAATTTAGTTCCAAACACAAATTGGCCATTGGAAAATTAGTCTGTGCCCCAAAGTCTTGCATGTCTGGGTTTGCTTAACTCTTAAAGGCTATAGAAATGCTTATTCCAACTGAGAAGCAGCAGGATCTGGGCTCCATTTAGACTCTGGAATACGTCTGTATGTGCAGGTAGGTGTGCTTGTGCGTGTGCACACAGACACGTGCCCATCTGTCCTTTCTAGTGTAAAAACAGATTATTTTGATCCGCTCCTTTTTAAAGATAAAATTTTCACGCGTTACCCCAAACTGCACGTTATTGCCCTGAATTGGTATTTATAAGAAGTAAACTCTGATCCTTTCCAAAACTGGAGAATCTGAAGTCTGACTGAGCCGGTGCTGGTGCAGTCCTGGCGCACCGAGCACTGCAGGGCGAGGCAGCGCCGTCCGAGAGCGTCCTGTGGCAACATCCCCATCTAGCGGGTGTCCTTGCGCTGAGGACACTTCTCTGGCCTGCCAGGACGCTGCCTGCCCAGTGCTCTTAGAGCAGTTGTACATCTGTTGCTTTCTTGAGGGAAGACGGCAAAACCTGTCAAAGTATTTCCGATTTTACATGGGTATTCTAAAAACATATTCTATGGTTTTTCAATGACAGACTGTTCTTTCCACTACTAGGTGCACTGAGCCCATTGTCCCCAAATAAGCTAAAGTATCTCTGGTGGTTTGTCCAGAAATTTTATGAGTTAGCTTTAAAAGAAATGAAAACCTCTGAAAAGCTTTCAGGCTTGACTTACTCTTCCCACAGTTAAAGGTGCTGCCTTTCTCAGAATATACTTTACGTAAGAAAAAGGAGTTAGTTGGGATTTGAGAGCTGCTATGGTTGTAAATATTCATTATTATCTTAAAGACAAAACATGCTAAAACAACATAAAAAATACACTATTATCCTGTATTACTATTATGTGAGACACGGCTACAAAATCCTGTATCTGCTTTCCTTCCTCTCTTTATGAGGGAGTTGTTCTTAGCTGGTGAAAAAAAAGAAAGTTTGCTCCTACACTAAAATTAGTAACAGTTTTGACATTAATAGAGTGAGGAATATTTCAGGAATAGCATAGCAAAATTTCAGGAACAGCATAGCAAAATCTGCAGTACATTCAGTCCTAAAAAAAGTATAGTACACAAGTAATGGTGACCCAATTAATGCTTTCTTGTCTTTCTCAGAAAGGATTAGTGGCTGAAATAGCGTACTAGTTATTTAAGGATGGTTGAATAACGCAATGGCATCTAACTAATCTGGTGCCTGTTGCTGATATTTGTAAGCAAGGAAGGCTTCAAGTTCTCCAGCATCACATCCAGGCTAGGAATTTGTGTTAAATCCAGGCTGCAGCCAGTTCTGGGATTTTTAGGTAGAAGATGAGAAGGGTTTCTGAGAGGAACCACACAGCACCTCGGGTGACAGGGATTGTAAACTGTCCTCATCCTTCTTGTCATACTTTTTAATGCTTATCCTATTCTCAACGTGCACAGGACATACATAGTTTCACAAACAAACACACACACACGTATATATGTTATTAAGAATAGGTAAGATCCTTTCTCTATGAACACATTTATAGATACATATTACTTATTCAGCTGCCTTATCACATAGATGCATGTCTTCTCAGCAAAATTTCCCTCACAATAATTTACACTACAATCTCCAAGGTATCGTTTTGAAATGTAGGTTTGAATCCTGTGGTTATGAAAGCAGGAGATTAACGTCATTAGCTCAAGACGGGCACCGCAGAGACAGGTGCCATGCATGTTTCTCTGCCTAGCTCTGCCAATACACATTAATCTTGATCTGCAGCATTCCTGCTATTCCTGTCCTGGGCCCCTCTTGTGCCAAATTTTATAGTTTATTTGTTTATAGGTATAGCAATGTTTTCAGTGAAGCAGAAGATGTTATGAATACTTTTAACTCATTTTCAATATTTGGTTTTTACTATGCTAGGATGGTCTGTCTTGTCCATGGTGCCTGTTATGAAGGCAAGGGCCCAGACATGGGGCTGACTGGCACTGAATTAATCCCATGATTTTACATGATCTGAATGTCAAAAGCAAAGAACAGCAAAGTTAATCATTGCTTACTATGACTGACTCAGTCTCTAATCCTTTTCCATCCTCAGTCCTTGTCACTTTGCCATTTGACCTGCTTCCTCAGGGCTGGACTGTGCACCTCCACTATGCATTGCACAGGAACCCCGGCTGGGAAGGGGAAACAACTCTTGCAAAGCTTTAGGGTCAACTCTGCTCAGACCAAAAGTCATTGGTGGAAGGGATGATGTCTCTGAGCTTGCTGGACATAATATTTCATATCTCAGGCAGTTACTTGCCCATCCTTTCTTGTGCTAGCAACAGAATTACTTTGTCTCTTAAGTAGAGAGGACCATCTAGTTTCAGGAAAAATGGACTTTAGTGTGCAAGAGTTTTGCCTCCAGGACTGGCAGTGTGAGATACAATCTCCTGCCACCACCACACCTATTCTGAGTCTACAGGAGGTCATTTTTATTTCCTTTCATCCCTGGGCGAAGGGATAAGGACAGTAGAAGCCTGCTGAGCAATTGATATGTTTGTACTGCTCTGTATTAAGAAGTAATGTTTTTGCATCACTTAGGTTACACATTTCTAATATATTCCATTACCCACAACTTAATCCTGTCAGGATTTTTCTGCCAGCAGGCAAAATGGAATGAAACGTTTTGTTCCTACTTAGTTTACATTGTGTATTTCTCCTAAGGAGTGATATATGCCAAGTACTTAGGACAATAACAGTGCAAGTTTGTCATGGACTCCAACTGGACTAGAATGGGCTTTGCAAAAAATCCTGTGAGGTGGTATCTAGATTTGTAAAACTTTTTCCCTTAACTTGCCTGATGTCAGTGTAAGCACCCTCTACTAAGCCAGATGCAAGAGACAGCCCTGCAGGAAACTGTAAGGTTCCACAGCAGTTTAACCCAAGTGACCAGTGGAGCATCTGCCCTGGCGTATGATGCTTGTCCTCTTGCCCAGAATGTACTGCTGATATGACTGGGAGCAATGAGACCAAGCTCCTTCTGCACTAACACTTGCATCCATAGGGATGAGGAGGCAGGTGAGATAGATAATCCCTTTCCATGTGCAACCCTGGTATTGTATCCACTGGCATGGCATCTCACCAGAGTCATACAATATACAGATACAGGGCATCCTTTGGTATTTCCAACATTTCACTTCAAAGCTGTTCAACACAACAAATACAATTCTTCAGGGCCATTTTCTTGTGCACCAAGAAAATGCACCAAGATACCAGATATTTATGACTGACACTTTGCCAGCAAGACAAAGCAGTGTACAGGACCATAAGCCACAAGATCATGCTGGTGTTTACAGTTTTAAGCAGTAAAAATCTTATAGTTCCTTAGAGCATCCAGCTGGTGGTGCCAAATAGTAACTGCAAAGGACATTTTTGCTGTATTTTGAATGCTTGGAGTATAAATTGTTTGGCTAAAGGCATCTTTACAGTTGTTTCTTAGGCTCTTTTTAACAACTGTTCCCCTCTCTCAGTGAACTTAGCAGCTCAGTTTCTGAAAGACACCGTTGTGTGTTTATGTCTCACACAAGGGGATACAACGCCCTTCCGCTCTGATTTGTTTGAAAGCTCGTTCTGTGCATGGAGTGCAGATGTATGTAGATGTATGTGGATGATAAGCAATGGAAAATCAGGCCCAGGACATTTTGGCCTGGAGTAATATGTTTATTACTTCATAAATCATAGTAAACCTTAAGAACACATACACCTGTTTTCTTGGGAAGCGGGTATCTCTGTACCTGGCAGTTATATAACTTACACGACCTGATGTCTCCAGGATCTTTAACGTGTTTATTATGGCTGTTGAAAAGTCAGCTTGTGACCTTCTTTTCCTCTGAAGTTCAGTAGTTAAAAGTGTTTAGCTTGGAAGAAGATACCTGTTTTCAAATTTAAGAAGGGGGGCAGGGGGGAAGTGGTAGAGGAACACCGTGTCATGTTTCATTGGCCAAACAGTGACCTATAAATGTGCTGGTGAGAACAGAAAATGTAATGTGCCGATGACTGCAGCCACGGTTTGTTTTCATTCTTTTTGATATTTGATTATAAAGGTTAAAGCAGGGGAAAGGGAGTGCTAACCTGAAGTGCTAGCATTCCAATGGCTTCCTGCCACCTAAGTCAGTGTTGATCTGAAAGGGTCAAATTCGTTGCTGGCATGAAGGAGGCAATGAGAAATAAACCCCTGGAAAGCCAGTTTTTTACAACAAGGTCATAGATATGGTCATTTTTGTGAAGTGTTTTGCCCTGTTCTGGAGGGGGGCTGCTGTTCCTGTGGGCCTCCTGCTTCCCACTGGGAGATTGCAACACACTGCTGCTTGCACAAGACATGGGTTTTGCTGAGATAGGCTGAGCACATGGCAGAGTTCGAGTATGACCAGTTGGGGCGGGGAAAGTATCAGAAAGGTGAGTCAGGCAGAGAGAGGCACGTGGAGAATGGCACAACTGAATCATGCTTCTTTGACTTGGACTCTAGAACTGGTGAGCTCGTGGCTAATGCAGTTCATCCCTGCACCATGAGAATAGTTTTCCAGACCGTAATATTCAGGTCTTTGGTCACTAAAAGAGACCAAGGAAAAGTGCTGAATGAACACTGAGAAGAACTTCGCTCCAAAGGCATGTGCTTAACATTTCCACTTTTCCACATTTTCACTTGTCAAAATGACTCCTTAATTTGGCTTCAGGGAGGAAGGCATTTCAATATGCTGATTTGTAGTAAAATTATTATATGAGAAAGGATATTAATTATATTGTCAAGAAAAAAAAATCTGTATAGTCTCTGGAACAGTGAAATGTATCAGTGTGATTCTTTTGGTCAGTATTTTAACAATACACTGTGTAGCAGAAATATTAGAGGAACAGCTTGCGCTATTGGGAGATCCGGTGTCCAGCAAGTATGACTTTGTGTTGTTTTGTTCTGCTAAAGCATACCTCATGAAATCTCCTGAAGTATTCCCTCTGCAACTGTGGAGGCTAATGATTTACTCAGACTGATTAAGAAAATTAAGTCCTCTTCAAAGCATTATATCCAACCACTCTGCAAATGTTTTGAAAGACAGTGGCTGCACTCTGCCCCCACTTGCTGTTGTGAAATCTCTCTGTAGTGGATGGAGGCTACATGTGAGGAGGGAGCTGGACTACAGCCTGTTCGTACTGGCTGGGCAGTTACAGCTTAAGTTTTCAGCATTTCTTCAGGAGAGTGGGGAGCGCATTTAAAATCCCCAAGGTACCAGTTGTTCTTGCCTCCACAGTATCTTGAATCTGTCTTATTAGAATGGTCCAAGATGCAGCAATGGAAGAAATACAGGACAAATCCTGCCGTGTTTTACATCCACATAAACAATAAACATGTTTGAACACAGAGAGGTAAAAAAGCAACCACTGGTGAAGCTCTTGTTGCTCACACCTGGGTCGCATGACTACAACTAAGAGCAGAATGTAGCTGATTGTTCTTATTTGTATGTACAGTCATTTACTATTTGATGAAACCAAGAGGATAAATCCTACTGTTGATGGAATTTCTCACGCTATGTACATGCTGCCTTTTCTCCTGGGTGTTTAATTAAATGAGGTTTGTCCTTTCCTGCAAGCAAGTAAATGGTTTTATTTTTCCTTTTGATCTCTCAGGACTCTGTTTTTTTTTAGCCTGCCTGCCTTACCTTAATTCCTTCTGAGCCCTTTTATCATGCATATTCAAATTGGTAGATAGGTCTTTTTGACTCCAGATTCTCAATGCCACGTATCACTTCATTTTTCCATATGTCTTACCACTAGATTTCACAATATCATGAGTGTCATGATTTTTGGTGGTTTTTGTTGAGCTTCAGCTCCTGATTTTTTTCCCCTTAAAATAAATGTGAAAATAGCTTACATATCACTCTCTTGTGGCTGCAGAAAAGCACGTGATAACCTACTCAGTTGTATGTGAAAAGTAAATTAAAAGCATATTTATTTGTTTAAAAACTTTCAGAGCCATGGCTTTAGAATGCTTGAGGTGAGTGATATTTCATACAGAGTTGTTTGTTGTTTACTCTCAGATAAGCAGCAGCATGGGATTTCTTTACTGGAGAATTCCAGAACAGGAATTTATTGACTATTTAGTCACAGTTACTAACTGAGCCATCTTAGGCACAGGGTAGTTTTCAACACATCTAAAAATGTAACTAATAATTTAACCAATTACTATAAAATGAAATCTATTTTTGTGGAGTGGCCAGATGATCTCTGGTCTTTCTAAACCAGGAATATCTGAACTTTTTTGTGGTCTTTAGTTCCTGGGAAATAACTAGAAAAAATAGGATTGAAAAAACTTTTCTAAGGTAAAATTTGGTATTAGCTGTAGAGTCGGAAAAAACCCACCCCACCTTTCATGGTTGTGTTTGGAGGGATATTTTTTCTTATCAATCTCTCATATGTCTTCAAAACAGGTACCTATTTTTGTACCCTCTCACTTTTATTTTAAACAAATGCATTAAGCTTTCAAATTTCCTATCCTAACCCAATGAACACAGTGTTTTCTGTAGTAAATAATGATAGCATCTCCTTTGACTCTTGAGTCAGAAAGTATAGGAAGGTCCTTTAATTAGTACATTGGTTTTTTTTTTGTCTAAACTAAATTTTAGAAACCAGTTTAAAGTGTTAGAAAAAGATTACTATAGGCCTTCAGTCTGCAAGGATTGAAGCACATTCAGGATCTCCATGAACTCTAACAGTGTTACGTGAAAATGACAATTGTTTTATTAAGTTATCACATTTTTAGACGCTGCTACTGTATTTCTGACTTGTGTAGCTTTTCAAGACTTTAAGATTGATGCTTTTAATAAATTAATTTCAAGCAAAAGTTTGTTCAAAACCTTTATTTTTGCAGCAGACATCCAGTAATGATAGAGGGAGACTTTTATTTATCAGGAGTGAAATCAGTATACAAGTAGAGAAGACATATTTAGCTGTGAATTTGCTGTGGAAGCTACTTTCTGATAGCAGGAACATGCTGTTGTAAAGTAGCATGCATTTCATAACCTCAGTTTTACAGGCATCATGTCACTGCAGCCTTTAAAAAAAGAATTGACCCATTATGCAACTTTTAGAAACTAGCTGTAGAGGACACTAGGAAGTGATAATTCTAGAGAAACGTTCATACCAAAGGTTTTTGTTACCAATGAAAGTAGTTTAATGTGTGATTTATAAAATAGATGGGGTTTAGAAATAAAAGTCAGATTCTGCACAGAACTGGATTCTTGCCAACACTATGATTGTTCCTTTATCATAGAATCATAGAGTGGTAGGAGTTGGAGTACTTGCACTGTTCAGTGTTCCAGTACTTACACATAATTTTCAAATAGGCTGGGATTTCTGAATTTACCATTTGTACTCTGGTCTTTCTCAGGTTTTCTTCCAATATTATCCGAATCTTAACAGTATGCTTAACTGTAAACACTGTTGGGTTTTTTTCTGGTCTTATTTTATTTATCATGTAAAAGTAAGATATACAAGTAATAACTGGCACACTGTGTATAAATTGAGTAAACCAGATGCCAGGTCTAAGTAGTTGTTTTCCTCCTTTTTTTGTTTTCACATCACTTTTCATTTTTCTGAGATGTTTATACCTAAAATTGGTTTTGTATATATATATATATTTATATATTGGTTTTTATACTAATATGGTTTTGTCTCTGTGAGAGAAGATATGTAAGCAACAGGGCACAGGCTTTCTAAATGACAAACACCAAACTAAACAACAGCAAGGCTGTAGCAGATCTCCAGGTACAAATGCTCATGTAAATTAGATAGTCTTTTTAAATTATCCAATATCAAACCTAGCAGTGACTGAGGAAATACTTCTCACCTGACACAACTATAGTCCGCTTGATGTTTTAGAATATATTTTGTCTGACACATCATTTTCCGCTCAGTCTCTGCTCCTCCCTGCAAAACTATACAAAACTTATTGAAGAAATGCAACTATTTTCCCTCAAATCACAATTCCAGTCCTTTACACAGAAGGCTATAAAGGCCAAATTCACAGCCAGCATTTTTGAGGTAGCAAAGGCAGGGTAGCCTAGCTCAGCTGAGGGCTATAAACACTCATTGCTTAACTTTTAAATTAAAGAGTAGCTTCTCTCTTTCAGCTCTCCTATTTCTAACCTTATCTTGGTGGTGGTGGTTGTTGTTACGGGTAAAAGTCTCACAGCACTTGTACTCTAAGATATCTGGGTAGGTGTCCTGTCTGATGGTTTGGAGGATGAAGGTTAAAAAAACCCAGAAGGCTTAGGAACAGATGGAGAAGAACTCTAAAATAGGCATTGGGTCACAGCAGACTGTGGAATACATGTGTTGGAAAAACGACTGCTACAGCATAGGTCCTTATCTTTTGCACATGTATTTAGCTTTGCATGCTGATTAAAATCTTTTGAATCTGATAGGGCTTGCTGTGTGTGAATTTAAGCTGATATATAAATCCTCAAATGTTAAGAATGAGGTTCTATCAGAAGCTGCCCTAACCTTTTCCTTATTTCACATGTATCCTTGACAGGCACAACCAAAGCTGGAATTTGTTGAATGTTCCAGCTCTGACCCTGATCCTCCAACATCCCATTTAACTACTCACATGATAAAGTTATTTGTAAATGTTAAATCTTTGTGGGATTATGATCTAAAGGAGTATTAGAGCCTGATCCAACTACTTCAGAGCCCTGCCCTAGATTTTGGTGATCAGTGTGTCAGAGCCATACTAAAGGGATTAAGATGCTGCCAGTGCTTACTGAAGATACGGTTTTCCTAAAAGCACAGCTCAGTATTCTAGTATTGACACATCTGGAGTACGTGATAAAGCAGTGCACGCTCTGTAGGGTATCTCACTGTGCTCAGGCTTGTGTAATTCTGATAGTTAACAGTGGCTCCAGTAGCCTTCTCTTTATTTATGCTTTCATAATCCAAATGCTTAGCAGCATAAATATTTCCTGTATGTGGCCATACACAGAGAGATGTATTTACTTATACAGTGTGCAAGGCTCTGTCATGGTGAAATATATTTTTTGCTAGCATCTGTTTGAGATGAGTGGGTTACCTGCTGCAGTGACATGGGAGCATTAGGCAGGCTGCCATGGCCCTGTCCCAGTGACTCTGCTATGCCTAGAGCTCTATAGCGGACTAAGTCTTTCTTTAGAGAGAGCAGCATTACATGAGTAGAAATACACTTCATAGCATGTCAGCAGTTTGTATATATCAGGCTTTTGTAAATAATAAAGGATGGAAACCTTATAAACTTCCTCTCACTGCTGGTACAGAAAGAACCAGTCCTTTTACAGCATTCATTTGTATCCTTTCATTTTATTTCTCTGCCTTCTTCCTGTGTCAGGAGAAATTTCCCCTTCTTGTGGCAAGCAGAAATGGGGAAATGATACAGGAAGAGATGTGGCTTTTTACTTTTACCAGCTGGCGGGAGATATATAGTGACCTACAATGGGACAGGGGTGCCCTGAATGTCTGTAGAGTATTGCTGAAATGTGAATCATGTGATTGAACACTAGGCGAAGAAAACAGTAATTACGGTGGTGAGTCCTTTTTTTGTGTGTATGTGAAAAGGTGCTAGTGAACCAGAAAGGCCCAGAGGCCTGGTAAAAGCAGGGAACATGCTAGACTGGAAAACTTTATGTAAAAAATAAAAAAGTATGGCTTTTTCCTCACATGGTTTGCAGTTTATCTCAGGAATATAGAAATTATGTTGTTTGATACGGTGATATTCTTGTTATGCACCCATCAGAAGCTCGTGTTAGTTTTGCTTAAGAATGCTAGGGTAAAAGAGTTAGCACTTCTCTTTTGTGATAAAGAAGGTGAAGGTATGTGATGTAGCTATGCCACATGGATATGGGAAATTTTTTGCAGCCATGATACAAGCTCCCTTTCCAGATCTGAGTGTCTAGCTTAAGGTACTTCCTTTCTCATTATGTGACAAACTGATATTAAATAGTATAAAATCATCATTCTTGCGTAATACCTTTCATCTCCAGATTTCAAAGCACTTTACAATCATTAATCTGTGGCTCTTAACTCAGTAATCATATGAGTAAGGTCTTCCTCACAGAGAGGAAACATTTCTAACTAGTTTCACATCCTGTTGAAAGATGAGAGAAGAAGGCAAGTTTACCCACACAGGAACTGGGATTAAAACTCAGTACATCTACTCTCCATAAGCATCTTTCTTCCTTTCAAATGCATCTACAGATCCAAAAGTGCAAATAAATATTGAGATATAGGTGGTTTTGGTGCATATCTGAAACCTGATGCTACTTGGTTTAAATTTAGGATCTCCAGCTAACACAGTTCTGTTATGTTGGTTTGTGGAGAAAAAAATCTGTCATGTCATGTGTGTAATCACAGCTGTTTTGTTTGTTTGTTTTACAAATGGCTTTCTTCACAAGCTGGATTTTGTTCAATATGCATTACTAATTCTGGCATATTGCTCAGCAGTGTTTGGGACAAGAAGAATACTTGTCCCAAGATGAGGAGTCTTCTCCCATCTAAAAAACTGTAGTGACTTCTAATCCTTTCAATCGCTCTGTACAGGGAAAGTATAGAAGCAAAACCTATTAGTGGGTCAAGAACACCACTTAGCTCAGAAAAAGCTTTCAGAATATAAACTGCAATGGACATGTTGTCTGAGACTCAAAGGGGTCAGCTCTGGGAATGAATTTTTCTTCCACGGTCTAACTCTGCTGTAGAAACCCACAATATCAGGTTTTGATCCCTTGCATAGCTACTATGTATGACCCAGTGCAGCCTTCCACTACTTTTTTCTGTTAAGTCTTAGCCATCTTTTGCTTCTTTCTCATGACAAAAAAGCTGCCTGTTTGATATTATTTATCTCTAGAAGGACGAAGGCTGGCAAAAATTCATTACCAGTCAAAAGTTGGCACTAAGGCCTTCTAAATATAACCACTTACTGAATTTACCGATTTCATTTTTTTCTTTATATGGAATTACTTTTCAGCTACTGTATCCTTTTGGATTCAGACTGTTGTGTTATTTTTGAATCTTCCCATTTGAGAACATTTCAAGCATTTGAACATTTTCCCATTTGCAGAAGAGCGCTAGACTTTGACCCTCTCACGATCCAAGGTGTTTTGAAACTTACCCACACCTTTATTTACTGCAGACTAAGTTGCTGTGATTCCTGCCAAACTTCCTGCTCAGACACTGCTAAGACAAGGTTTTATTAAAGTCAGTATCCTGAGAGGGGAACTTTATAACAATTTTATACTTTCAAGTCATGTTATTCTGTTATTGACTCTTGGCATTGAGTGATGCAAAGATTCTTACTTTTCTTTTGTTGTGTATAGGAAGATATATTTACAGCTTTGATTTTAGTCCAGTAATTCACAGGATATAGCTGGGATGGTTAAAGAATTGTTTTATCATTTATTTATTTATTTATTTATGCTACTTGTTGTATTAAGTAGCATTTTTATCAAATTGTAAGATACAGTGGACTAATAATAGATGATTAAACTGGGAAAAGGTATGGATTGTGAAAATGGTAGAGGCAAAAATCAGACAAAATCTGAGCCTCATTGTAATAAGGAAACAAATAATTGATGGTAACATAATTAATACCAGTTGACATAGTTTTATGGGTGATAGGGCTTGACAATGGACATGTAATGTGCATTTTTAAATGTGGCTAATAAACATACCTATATTCATCTGACATATGATTCAGTCATCTTAAGGACATTGGGCATTCAGATTGAAAAAATGCAATATTAAATAGCTAATTAATTGAAAAAGTGTTTATAAGAGAAGATTAGTTATAATTATTTGCTACTCACAGGAATTTGTTCTTGCTCTGGTGAGATGCCGTGTTTTTATCAGAGTCAATATGGAAAACGCAGATGACTCCAAGTCACTTAAAACCTGACCTGCATAATTTGATCACTTGAGTAATATGTGTTTGAATATTAACAACCAGTGTTTATAGAGGAAGAGTCTAGCAAAGGCTAATTTATTTGTTTAATCCAAGAGATAGCGTTTATCACAGCCCACAAGTAAAGGAAAGGTGACTGTCTGTTCTATAATCAAGTAGAAGAAACACCCTAAATTTGGAAGCAGAAACTAGATACATTCAAGCCACAAATAACCTGCAGCAACAGGTTTTTTATTCTGAGGCAAGCTAGTTCTTGGTATGATCTTCTATGGTATGCAGAAGCTTCTGTAATACTTGAGACTCTTTAATAAAAAGACTGACATATTTCTAAAATGGGTACTGTAATGCAAGCTGAAAGAATATAGTTGAAAATCAACAGTCCGTGTTAGACAGGAAGTCAAGGGAAATGATGGTAAAATTCCTCCCTTTGAATCCTGTTTCCCTTCTAATTTTTAATATCCTCTGCTATCAAAGGTATGTGTTGAAACAGTAGAAGACCTGGCTCCAGTCCTGTTATTTTTTAATTCCACATGCACATAATTTGCACACAAGTTTATCAGAACCAGTGAAAGTAGTGAATGCTTTTACAATAGGCCAATACTTTGAGCGCTTTAATGCTCAGTTTCAGTAAAAAGCGAGATTCAAGATTATCCATTTACTTTGCAGGACAGTGGCGTTATTGTCAGATGAGGTGCTGCATCTAGGGGAGTAGTAACTCCTAGCCACTGAGACATCACTGACTTTAGGAATCACTTAATCTGTGCTATCTATAGCCTTACCTTTTTGTCATGTGAGCACTTCCTGAAAGAGCTTGAAGAAGATAGTTATAATTTGTTGTGTGAAATTGTTCTTTTCTCCTCAGTCAGATGCAGATCTGATCCTCCTTCACTGAAGTTAGCGGAAGTGAGATGAAGCTAAATGGCTGTTAGTCTTGTGGACTTTATGTGCCAAAATGCACTCAAGCTGCATCCCTTCAGGTTAGGAAACAGAGTTCTGGAGTTAGTGAGGCTTTTCAAGGCCGAGTTAGGGAAGAAGCTTTCATCTGACTTAGCACTTTGGGAAGTCTTCTTTCCCTCCTGAGTAAAACAGCAGCCTATGGTGACAAGTTTCCCAGTTTACTACCTGAACAAAAGCCTCTGAGCCTGTGGTGCTGGTGCTGCTTTTGGAATGATATCTGGTATAATTGATAGATTGTTGCTTGTTGAGCATTTATTAACCACAGGCCAACTGATCTATGACTCCTTGGTGGGTGTTTGGTTTTATTGTTCTATCTGACAGGATATATATCAATAGCAGTTTTTTGTGTTTCTTAATTTTCTCTGTCTTGTAGGGGGAATGGTGGAAAACAGAAACTAAGCAAGTTACCCCCGACAGAAGATGGTGAAGGAGTTGTTTAGGAACACAGTACACACAGGGGCCTTGGCAGTAATATTGGTGCCTGGTATTAGTTTACTTTTTGTTCTGTACTGTGTACATCTGATTTCACTCTATCTAATCTAAAAGATAAATTTGCATAATAACTTTTTTTCTTAAATAAAATGTACATTGTTGAACTGTTTAATTGTACTTTGGCTAGCTTGCATGTATTTTCAAATCCTTGTTTCCTAATAGCTTTAAAGGAACTGGAGTTTGCCAGGGTCTCTGTTTAATTATTTCACCTATGTTTACTTGGGGAGTTTTCTTTTTAATCTGATTTTCTCCCTCTTTCCCTCTTCTTTCCTTCTTCTTTCTCTCTTTCCTCTCTGTTGCAGAACACTGCCCCAGGCATTCAGACTTAGGCAGTTGTCCAAATCTATTTTAAAACAAAATTTTAAGTCAAAACTTCTTGCAGCTACAGGTCAGATGTACTTTCCCTGGGTCAGCAGGAACTCTTCTGATGACATTGCAGACCCATCTCTCTTTCCTTTCCCGGTAAATATAGGCATAATGTAGAGCTATAAAAATGTTAGTATTTCAAAAGACAAGGTTACCTTGTCCCATATAGGACTGGTTGAAAGAACTTTGGCTCAGAAAAAAAGAGGGAAAGTAGGCATACCTTACCTAAGAAACTTAATTTTTACCCTGATTAACAGCTAAGAGTTAGCAAAGCATGTCTAGATTTTGCAGTGTTGACAAATAGCTTCATTATTACCATAATAATATCAGTTGATATCAGAAGCAGAGAAATGTGAAACTTGAAATGCTAGTCAGGGATGGGAGAATCACGGTATTTTGAAGATACAAAGTTTTTTTAAGTGCTGCACCCACAGTATGCCTGTAGGGATGTAGAAAGTTTTTTGAACAGAACTTGGAGTAAAAAGAAATTTTAACAGATTTGAAGCTGCTGTTGTAGGTGAAAACATGCTAGTATTTTCCTTTTTCCCTGATGTTTCTATGGTAGTTAGTCTTGTACGTTTTTCAGCTGCTTTTGAGTCACTTTGCTGTACTACTGGCTGTGAAAGTGAGAGAGCAGCTTCTGCAGATGAAAGGCCAGCAATGATAGCATTGGAATGTGACCTCAATTTTTTATCAGAATGACATTGTCTGGCAGGCGACACGACATTCTTATTTTTCCGACCACTTTTGGCATGGAATCAGGTCAGTTCAGGATGGGGGCATATATTGTCATGCCATGCATATACCCATAAATGGCATATCGACTCTCAATATGAAGTTAGCTTTGTTAATATGAAATAGGTTTTATTTCAAAAGTCCTCTGTTGTGTCTAGATGTTTAACACATTCCTCTGTCACAACCTGTTTTAAAAGTCTGCCTGAAAGAAACCACTGGGATTAAAGAAAGACTGGTTATTCTCTCAGAAAATAATTGAAATAGACATCAAATGAGCAAAATATTCTTGATGTAGATTGTGGGTGTTCTTCTGCTTAAAAGCCCAAAGTCTCAAACTGTGAATATTCCTTCCTGCCTCATGTTTGCTAAGTGCCTGAAACAAAAGCAGAAAAGAAGCTGTTATCTAAAAGATAGATTTTGAGTAAATGATGTTACTTGGTCGTAATCTCTGTATCTTGCTTCTCCCAGACCACCACTGAAAATGATGGAGACGAGTGTTTGGTGGATAGACTGTGCGAGTGAAAGCTGAAACCATATGCCAGTTCTGTTCTCAGTCTGACAGTTCACTTGCACCATGAGCAAGTTATTTCCTTAAGCCACAACATCCACAGCTGTAAAGCGGGGTTAGACTCAGGAGTCCTCGAAACAAAACCCTGTCCTTTGTAATGCAAATTCTGTTATTTCTGTGGTACTACTTCTAAGGCGTTACAGAGCTGAGATTTATTTCTAGATTGTGTCCCTAAGGAGATTTCAAAGTGTCAGGAATATTTTGGGGGGTTGGTGCAGAAGACATGCTGGCAGGACTGTCTTGAAGCTAAAAGGTTGAAGTGTCAGAAAGCTAATGCTTTTACATCTGAACAAAAGGAAATACTCCTGCTCTTCTTTTACTGTGGAGCATAGAAGAAAGTCTGTCATTGCTTTCATTATGAATCATGCAGATAGTATTTAAGCACACGTAAATGTTTCAGGATGAAACTCTGTCCTTAATATTTGATGATGCTTCTGCTCTTGAAAGGAGAATTGAGGTTGGTTCCAGTATTCCAGTCCCATCTCTTATTTTCTTTTCAAATCAATATGCTGGATGATGTTAATGGATGAATATTTAAGCAGCATTCCTTTTTGTGCACAGAAAACATAACAACAGATCTTGTCTTCTAAAGCTGAAAAATTAGCAATGAGTTAATAAATAAGTTGAAAAGGACAATTTTAGCCAGTTATGTCTGTTTCCAAGATAGTTTCTTATGAAAGCTGAAAAGATCAAGCATTTCTTCATAACAGTAGTCACCCCAGACCAAAGTAGAGCAGCAGGAGAATTACTCATATTAGAAATCTCAGCCATAAGCCTGTTTGCTTCTGAAGTATAATATTGTGGTAGAGTAATTACAGAAATGGAAAGCAAATCAGAGTGAACAAATGAGCAAAAGTCTTGTTCTTGCTGAGCAAGTACCTAAATGCTTCCAATGAAAGTGAACAATTTGTTATACATTCCTGATCTCAGGGGGGAAGAAAAAAAAAAGCTCAGTTTAAACCGTATTTTGACTCACCAGTCAAATTTTGAGCATGTTCATAACTTTCTCACTAGTTCCGAGTCCTCTGTTTGAGAAGGGCCTGGACTGATTGGCCGAGTCATTTTCTGGTGATTAAGTGGTATGTCTGAAAAGGAAACACACTGCAAAAGGCTTAAAGGGGTTTATAAATAGAAAACGTTCTGAGAGAAAATCTTTTCTCAGAAAGCAAAGTCTATTGAGACATCACTGCATAGATATTGTCAGTTTACGAGACCAATATTTTCTAATGGAAAAAAACCCCAACAAAACAACTTTAAAGACTTAACAATATTTCTTTTATATCTTTATCTTAGATAAATGTGTAGAGACACTAATTGCTTCTACATTTCAAAATAAACTGCCTTGGTAGCTGTCCTTTTGTTTTCAAGGCCTATGTTTTTGATTCCAAGAACAAATACTCCTTTAAACTTACCCTCGTTAAACTGGCAAAATCCTGATTTACTGTGTAATTCCTATGTGCTTTCTTCTGTGAGACATTATGTATATGTCATCGGTCATACATACAGAGAGGGCAAGGAAATAGACACAGGAGCTAGGAATTCCTGCACTAATACTGCTTCTGTTATTAGTAATTAGGTCAACTTAGACATGTTTTCTGGTCATTTTGCTTTATTTTCCCTAGGTCTGTGATTTGTCATCACTTTGTTCTTCTGGAAAGGTAGGATAACATCTACTATCACTTCAGAATGGTATTTTGCCACATGCTGAATATAAAGCATAATAGAGTGCTCTACAGTTACCTTGAAGTCAATGACTTATAGTGTCATTTTTTCCCCTCTCCACTTAGCAGCAATCTTAGGATCCCTATCTGGTCATATTACAGTGTAACTTACTAACAAACTGATCATTTGACTGAAAAGAGCAGTTGTGTCATTGTTTAAAGAAGAGCCATGTTGTTAACATAGGAAAAAAATATTGCAGACAAGAAATGAAGCTGAAACTAAACTTTCCTAATTTATAGCTGGATCTAAAGCTATCCAAAGACAGTGGGAGTCTTTCCACTGACTCCATTAAACTTTGCATATTTGTCCACAAAAGTGCTAATATACAGCCCAGCCAGGCCTTGGGAGATGCTTGTTCTCAGCTGACTCTCTTTGACTAGAGCTGCAAAGGTGACAATGGTGCTTTTTACAGTACCAAGGGCAAGAAGAACTAAAACCTCAAACAAAGTGTTGTAAGAAAACCCCCACTGAAAAGGAAAATGTGAAATGTATCTAACAGTAAATGCTAGCAGTATTTTGGGTTCTTTTGCCTCCAAGTGCTTACACTTTTATGATGACATGCAGACATTAGTTTGGTTTAAGATGCTTATTGATGCTTTGTAGACCAACGTTTGAAGCAAAACAGAGGGCAAGAGTGGGCAAGTTTCCAAAATGTGGGTATACTGTGAAGTAAAAAAGTACTTAGAAGCTTTTTCTGCATGAGTGCACAGTTAAATGTATGTGTTGGCTAAAATTTCTACTTCTATACACAAAAAAAAATCCTACTCTATCGCTGCCTGGAGCAGATGATAAGAAAAGGAACTGGCCTTATGAAGGAGAGCAGCCATTTCATGAAATTAATTAAAGACTGAAGTCTGCTTCCAACATAGAAATTTTTCTTTTAACAAGGAAGTTTCATCAGTAAAGTTTCACAGTGAAACATGCTCTGAAAGAGTCTGTTAGTGACTGCATGTTTATTGACATTTCATATAAATTATTCATGTGTATCTAAACTTTTGTTTAGTGTCTGATAACAAATATTTGTCTGTGTGGGTGAAAGTGAAAGGCCAAACAGTGATCTTTAGATCACCAGGAAGTATTACTCCAAATTACTTCACAGGAGTCACACGGTTTATTTAAAGTTTACTTTTTTTTAATACAGAAAATATCTTTTAGTCTTTAGTTTATACATTGTTAAACTGTATGTTGGTGAATAAGTGCATACCTTGATGTGTATCTTGAACGAGCAGCATAATTGCTGCTCATGAAGAAATTGCACGGATGCAATATAGCTAACAGAGGCACTTCGTATGCAGATAGAAGTGCTTGCAAATCAGGAAGGCTGAATGGCAAAAGAAGACTTTTCAGTTGTGCAGTTTCACAGATGAGTGTCGTGTATGAATTTTGATTAACCTATGAAGGGCACTTGAAAGAAATACCAGTTCTGTGAACAGCATGGAGCAATCACACAACAAGCCGATGAACTAAGTTTTTGCTCCTCAGGATTTCCCCTGGGAATGTGGCAGTTGTTAGATATCTTCATTTCAGCTGTTGTGAAAACACACTTGTGCGCAGGCTTTGTTTTCTCCCCAAGTGCTGCTGTTACCATTCCAGAGAGTTCAAAGTGGTTTTGCTCTTTGGTGTGTTCAGGCTCCTCCTTCACCAGCTGAAATCTGATATTTCGAACTGTGGATATGCACGAGCAGGAAGTGTGGAGGGCTGCCAGCTGCCCTGTTGACAAATTTGCAGATGTACAAGGCTTTTTTTTTGCTTTTTGTTTTTTTTAAATTGAAGAATACCCTTTTTTAAATGCTAACACTGAGACTGGGAAACTATTGGCAGATGGTGCAACTCTGAAAGTCTTACTTTAAGCTACACTTGTTTCTTTGAAGTTGCTAACGTGACAGGTTTAAATACTAAATTATGGATCCATAAAAATACTTTACAGTTTGTCAAGAACAATATTGCTTGCACTGTGATCCAGTGAGATCACATGGGCAAAGAAAATCCAAGCAACAGAAAGGAGGCTGTTCAACAAGCTTTAGTATTACCTGGGAAGCTGGTGGCAATTCATGAGGTGGCACCTCTGTCAAGTGCTAGGCCAATAGCCAAGTGGTAGTAGGAAGTGTGGTGCTGCAAAGCTTGCTGTCTTAGTAGGAGGCAGAAGTAGGAACTGAATCACCTGCAACTTCTTTGAAATCTCCAAAGCTTATGGCAGGGAGGACAATGACCATGGCCTTATTCCACATGTGGTCTCAGCACGTAAAATGCTTGCTATAACACTTCTTTTGCACTGCCAGGTAGGCTATAGCACTTGCAATCCCCCTCATAAGCAGTGCAGAAGAGAAATATGTTCTCCTGAGCCACTCTGAGTTTGGCAGATGGGTTTTTGGTAGCACAGATAGCACGTGGCCCACGTCTGCACTGAGCCCCTCTACGAGCAGAGGCATTATGTAAGGCTGAGCTCTTCCTTATAGGCTGATGGAAAACTGACAATGCTGGAAGGGGACCAATTTAGCTGGGAAAACTGAAAGTTGTTAAGCTTGAAAAACTTAGTTAACACATAAGGTTAAAGAGGAAAATTGCTTTAGGCTCCATTTAAGAAACCAGGGATGAAAGGGTGGAAACAGGAATAAGCTGTTGGATTTTGTTCTATGATCAGATAAGAAGGAGAAATCTTCAGTGCTGTTGTGGCTGGATATAAAAAAAAACAACCCTGAAGTTGCAGTGGGTAGTTAAAAAGCAATTAAACTTTCAAGAACAGTTTGAGAACACTGTTGTAATCTTTACCCAGGAAGAGGTCCTGGGTATAGGATAATTTTCCTAAGGTTAAGGTAGTGAGTGGAGACCTATGACTCACAAGTTTATAACACCAGGTTTATGAAAAAATCTCTTTTGTGTCTGTACTGCCTGTAGCCTATCAATGCTGTGAATATCTTTAGCTTTAGCAGCTGTGTTGCTGTGCTGCTATTTGGCCTCTGGTGAGGACTGTGGAATCATTGCTTTTAACAGATGACTTTGTCTTCCTTTTTTATTTTTTTTTTTATTTTTTGCAGTTGAGTGAGGTCAGAAGAGAAGTTATTGGTTTAAAAGAGCATAGGATTGACTCCAGTGAAAGGTAGGAGGCTGGATGAATTTTTCTTACTTACTAATAAGTGTGGTAGTGAAAAATATCAATATGTCAATTCATTGAGCATAACCACTTACAACTGAGTATTTTTGAACAAAGTTTACTGAAATGCAAACCTACAGGTAAAACAAATTTTTATATGCATCTTGCTATATAGGAACATAATATACACAATTTCTGTGGAACACATAGGTCCTTAGTTATTCCACACTTATTGACATTATCCTTTGGAAATCTATATCAACACCATATTGAGTAAAGAGTAAATATGAGAGTAAAAATGTCAGAGAAGCTAATTGACATTTCCTACAGATTACAGAACATGGAAAGGATCTTTAGAAGTTGTAGTTATGCATTGGCTACAGTCCTAATTATGACATGACAGTAAAATTCACATTGCTTCTTTTTTGCCCAGACCATGAGTTTGCATTTTAGTTGCACTGTAATACAAGGGTGTCATGGCTATTTTTCATATGCTGATTAGAAATGGCATTAAATACTCATAACTCTTGTTTCTTAGCAACTTTATTTTTTTTAAACAAAAGGATGTTGCATACAAATAATTTAGTTATTTTATGCTGTCAAGACAGACAATAATGTATAACAGACAAAACAGATACCCAGCAGTTGCTGGTTGTTTTCTATTATCTCCATAGAGCAAGTTAGAAACATTTGTGTTAGATTATTTGGAAAAAAGACTACATCTTCCTTACCATTCCTTCCTGGCTAAGCATAAGAAGCAGAGTCATCTCTTCTCTAATACAGCATAATGCAGCACAGTAAATGATCAGTCACTAGAATCTCCCAAAGTAAACTCTTGAATTGCCAAAGAAAGTACCTCCTTAGCCTAGAAAGAAATAGAAAAGATAAAGAAAATTTAGCATTAAACTTCTAACATGGGTTTGGTCATGCACATGGAGTCATATTCATTAAAGAAACAATTATAATAGCACAGACTAACTAGAAGTGTTTAACTTAAAAATGGACAATGAGAATCTGTGGAACTGGAAGCATGGCAATGAGAAGTATTGTGGTTTCATCCTTGAGCTAGGCAAGTATGTCTGAGTGTTCAGCTGTCTGAGAAACAGTAATTGCTCTAAAATATCACCAGAGTTTATCTCTGCATCAGACTTATCAAGATGGTCCTCGCTGGTTTGAACTGTCATTCTTCCATTAGTGACACTCAGAGAAGACTTTGTTCAGTAACACCCACAAAAAATAAATAACATTTAATTAAATAAAGTCTCTGTTAAGATGTATTATGCTAACATCAAAGCATCTGGAAAGTGATCTTTGTCTCTGACAAAGAAGGTTTCCCACAGACAAGAAATAATCTCAGGTTCTTGCTGACAACTCATAGAGAGTGGTTAATCTGTATTAAGCATGTATTTACAGGAGATTCCCTTTATTCACTGACAGTCACATCTAGGAACGATTTTCATGCACATGTATGCTAAATACACAATTCTTCTGTGTTGCTTTTGGTTTGTTTATTCCCCCCTACCCCAGAATTTTCCCAGCTTCTCTATCACAGTTTACTATATTTTTCTCCTGACATAATCTGAAGCACTGTGGCCAGCCATTTTGCAATGTGACATCCTTTAAGCAGCTGACAGCTGCTCATGCAGATGTTTATGCACGCTAACAAAGTAGAATCTGTTTACCAGCTGTGCATTAACTTAAATTTTTTCATCATTTCAGCTGACATTGAAGTTTCACTTTGCAAAGTCTTAATCTGAAATCAAGTATGACCAAACTCAGAGTACATTTTCAGGGAAGGTGTTAGCACAGCAGTGCAGGAAGGAAATCTTATCAGCTTTGTTGAGCTTGGTCGGTTAGTTTTATAGAGTCATTTGTCAGCAGAATCCAAAGCAGCAAAGCTACAAGTATGTGCAAGGAAAATGAAGCCTGATCCAAAGCCTATTGGAGTCCATGCAAAATAATGTTTAATTACTTGATCCTTTTCTCTCAGAAGTCAGTGAGATGTTGACATTTATTTCAACAGGAGAAGCAGCTCAATGCCTTTGATATTCTCTCATATGTATTTCTCAGAAGTAGCGAATTACACAAATCAAAGCAGAACCAAAACTATATCTGAATACACACTCAAATGTCAGAAATGAAAATACAAAATAAGTGTGGAATAAAGCCCTTAGAGCACTGAGGACTCGGCATCAATAAAATCAAGACTTTGATTTTATGTGTGATATTTTGGTGATTTTAATTTCATGTCTTCAGTAAAATGAGAGTTCTCCTAGAGAGTGTGAGGCTCCTTTCTTCTGCCTTCAAAGGAGGAAAGTTTTGATTCATGAATTGAAGATTTTGAAGATATTTTGTTGATGGCTAGCTGGGTGCTCTCTATATGAGACTGCCATTACCAACGTGTCTTAGGAGACGAATCTGTTAATATTGAATGATACTGGGAGAAAGAGGTCATCCTGTGCTCAGATTTGGTTTATTATAAATTTCACCTCAGTAAAATACTTTTTAGGTTCAGGTAGATTTAACCAGAAGAGATATGTGATACAAAGAGTGAAATTTCCTAGACTGGTGTCGGTAACTTGCATTAGACAAGCTCTATATTGGTTTTGTCAAAATACCAGAGAAATTTTTCACACATGGCAAAAAAAAGCCCAACCAACAACAACAACAAAACCCCCACCCCTCATGCCCCAAACACAGAAAAGAGAAAACCTGTGTTGAAGAAAAGAGGAGTAATGTTACCAGCCTGGGGATTTGTTACCAGCCATGTGTGCTATGGGATAGTTTAGAGTTTTCCCTCTTAAAGGAAAGTGGCAACACTAGGCAAATACAAATCCTGGCAGTTCTGTGCCAATGTGAGAGAGCTCTACTACTGTTCCTGCAGAAAAAGCAGTGAGGGCATAAGAAATTGCTAAAACGACAAAGTTAAAGTGATGAAGGACCCATCCCCAAACTTCCCTAACAAATGAACTTGTCATCTGTGGGAAAAGGCCTAGAAAATTAGCTAGGTGTGTTTTGTTGGTACTTCTGGGCTTTTTAAATTAAGAAACAAGGATCTTGTGGAATAGTTAAAAAAAGTGTTTTGAAGTATTCCTCAACAGACATGTACCAATCTGTAAATGTGTTTAGAAACTTGAACGTAAATGTTGCTTAGAAGGCGTCTCACACTGGGATAGTTCCATTACATGCTAAGAGTATTATCTGACACACTGAGCGTTGGGTAGGAAGGGCTATTTCCTGCACATGTGGTAAGAAAATCCAGCTATTCCAGGCTCTGAGAAAATTATATGCTCCCACATAAAGAAATCAGCTTCCTTTCCTTAGATCTATTTTCTTTTCCTCAATCTATAAAGCAAAATTCCTTCCAAAGACGCACTCTAATGGCTTGATATGTTTCTTTAAAACAAAAAGCGTAACTGAAGGAAGGGAATATGAAAATTTCTATGTTACTAGTGAGTCTCACTGGAGGTGCATATGATGACAAACTTTAAACCCAAAGCAGGAAGGTACCTGTCCTACCCATAATGGCCTTTCACATGATGAAGTAGAATGCCAAAGTTTTACCCTCATATGAAGGCTTCACCATTGTAAGCCCCTATACGGAAAGGAAGCCTTATTACCTTTACCCTATAGATCAATATCCAAGGCACACCTTATATGTCTCAGAATCATAAAGGAAATGAGTGGTGAAGGAGGGAGTTCAGCATGGTCTCCTGAGACTCAGGCTGAGACAGAACCACTAGACCATCTATTTGGTATCAAAAAGTTCAGTTAACTTTGAAGAAACCTCCAATTAATCAGAAAAGATCAGACAGGTTGTTTAAATACCACAATAAAGGCTTTTATTGTGTTGGATATGTAAACAGTATTACATTTGCAAGAATTTTAACAGATGGGCTTGCACATGTGAGGAAAGGGAGTGCTTTACATAATCAGGCACAGTGAGGGGATGAACATCCTACAGCAGAGTTAACAGGCATGGCTTTAGACTGGTCGATAGGGCTGGATTGGTTTTCAGAAAGGCTATTCCTGTTCCTTTTTCCCATCCTTTCAACAGGGGAGAACAGGCTGGGAGTGAACAGAAAAAAAATTACAAAGCAGCTGCGCTGTTAAAAATAATGGGTTAGGAACTTGGTGTCACTGGAAGGGGAGGCTGCACAGCACCCAGGGAAGGCACATTTGTGTCTCATGCGTCACGTAAGGGAGGGTGGGCTAGGGTAGCCCACAGAAACATGGGTAATGCCAAATTTGTGCTTCTTGATTAGTGTTTATTAGTCTAATTTTTAATGAATCATGTTCATCTGAGCCCGAAGTGATTAGAGTCTATCTTAGTTATGTTTTCCTTTGGAGAGAGGTAGGTGTGACTGTGAATAAAGAATTTCTTAATTCTGGTTAAGTAACATCTAATGAAATGTAATTTTAAAAGATGGTTATGATAATAGTTATTAGTGAGTATGAACAGTATGTTCACCTTTTGGCAATTTTCAAAGCTCAAATATTGAGGGATAATTAATAAATATACTAACGATAGTTACTAGACTAGCAAGGTCCCTGGGGGGCTTCATGCAACCCCTGATAGGTCTCCCTAGGGAGTACATTAAATTTTTGCAAGATCTTTGCAGAAATGGGTGGTCTTTTTAAGGACTTATTAATTTTTTCTGACAAGAGTGGAGAGGAGAACTGGCAAACAAGAGAGTGCTGCGAGTATCTTTCCTAACCGAGAAAGAGCATCTTTCATAAAGAGGGAAGTTTTGGAATATTTCCCAGGAGGGGTTAAATTCTTTTTGTACTTCTTGGGTTCTCTGTGGAAGAATCTTGCTTTCACATAGCTCTCAGTGCAGGACTGGAAGGAGGAAGACTTTGTACAAATCATACAGATATTATTTCTTTCATATACACACCCTCCTTGGCTAACTACAGAACACTTTTGCTGGAAGTTTGCCAAGAGCATTTTCTCATTCCTTGTTTTTGCCTTTCTAGGCCACTAAAGATAGTCTTTGAGATAACAGGAAGATGATATGCAGCAGGATTTCTATATTCTAGCTTTTATCATTTGGAGGGAAAAATATGTTTAATCTCCCAAATTCAAATAAGCAAATAAATGTACTTGGGTTCAGCCAAGCATGATGCAAGAAGCTAGAAGACAAATTTCAACCCAAGTGAGAGGTATTTTCCACAAGAAAACGCTTACCTTGAACTCAACACATGATTTTTGAGAGTTGGTTAAATACTTGGCTCATTAGGGGTTGTGTTATATTCAGCTGTGCATGGATAAATAGGGCCACATTCACACTTGTCTTCTCTCCATGTTATCCAAAGCAGCTTTAAGTTTGTCTCAGAGCAGGCAAATGTGAGAAAGGTCAGGTAGCTCATGTCGTGGCAGGCTATGTCCTGACCTCCTTGTTCTGGCACAGCCTTCTTCAAGGTCACTTAAGGTCTGAGTGACACATGCCAACATATTGATCAATGTTTTAAGGTACTTAAAAGTATCTAGGAGTTTTTATCAGACCTTTAGGTTAGTAGATATGAGCTTTAGCCACAGAGCATTTTATCATACCTGTTGCAGTAGTTCAGGGAAATCCTAATTGTTTTTCTTTGGTCATTCTTTCTCCATAAAATCTCACTTCTACCCTTAGTATGATGTTACTCTTGATAGAAGTCAAGAAGTTGTTGTATTAGTGCCGTTAGTTACGTTACCTGTCAATCTTCCACTCTCTTTTGCACAGTTTGCCATGTGCTCGCTGACCTAAGTCTTCTTAATCTCCCTGAATATATGACAACCTTTTAGGCTTCCTCAAATACAGGACGAAAACAGACAAAACAAACCGTTTCTAAGTTCCTTGTCTGACGCTGTGCCGGATGTGCCCGTACACCCACACACACTTCCCCGATTCACAGGTGGCTTCTCCAGCGCCCCTCGGTGCCGCCGGCGGGACCGGAGCCGGGCAGCAGGTGAGTCCCTGGCTCCGGCCGGGGCTGTAGGCACCGGGCGCGGCGGGTCCCGAAGAACCGCGAGGGGGCGTGGGGAAAAGAACCCCCCCGGCGGCGGAGGGGAGCGCACCTTGCCGAGGCACATGGGCGCCCGGCGGCGGCTCGCACGGGGCTGGGGCTGCC
>WBNH01003103.1:217152-446272 GCA_013401255.1 Urocolius indicus | reverse complement strand
GGTGCGGCGGGAGCGGGGGTCCCGCGGGGCGCGGCGCCGGCGGGTGTCTCCGCGGGTGTCTCCGCGGGTGAGCGCAGCCCCGAGCCCGGCTCTCTCCCGCCGCGGTGGCAGCGCTCGGGGCCGCGCCGCCTCTTCGCGGGGCGCGGAGGGCCGGGCGGCCGGTGCCCGGCGGGACATGCGGCGGTCGCTGTGCTCGACGGGCTTTTTTATGCCGTGCTTTGCCGTGCTTTGCCGGGGGTTTGACGGCCGCGGCGGTTTCGGGACCGAGGGCGGCCGCTGCCCCTGCGTGTTGGCCATAACGTGGGGCAGGGCCGTGGGCTCGCTCCTGCCGGAGGGCGAGTGGGGAAAAGCAAAACCAATCTTCGTAAGTAGCCAGCGATTAAGACGGCGAAGTGCTTTCCAAATGTATTACATCACTGGAGTGGGCTATTAGTTTGGACGCGTCTTAATAAGCGTGTTAATCAGCCTTAACATCCTTCTCTGCTCATCTTTTGGGATAATTGAATATGGCATCTCTTGGGGTTTATTTTGTGCTTTGAAGTATGTGTTAACCTGCGATAGTAATTGTCTTGTCATGTTCACTATGTTTTAATGTGTAAATTCAGCATGTGATTTGAATTCGGATAGTTGGCTGTGGTTGGCTCAAAGTCTGATGGTTCCAGAATTGTTTGCCCCAGGCTTCTAGGGTTGAAGTTGTATCAAGAAGTTTTAAGCTCTCTCTCAAGCTTATCGGAAAAGATCTGGAGGTCTCTGTTGACTTTAAAAACGGTTTATAATTGGCAACCTTGCTGGTGTTTTCAGCCAAAGTGAGATCTGAGCATGGAAACCAAACTGCATTCTTGTCTCTAAAGATGGTCCCTGCAGGTCAAAACTGAGGCATGTTGGTTGGCACTGCCAGGGAACTTCATATGAGCCGTGAGACCGCTTTTCTTTTTCTGTTCTTTTTTTTTTTTTTTTTTTTTTTTTTTGCCTTAAAGACACTGAATCATAAATAAGATGGAGCAGTTCAGTCTCGTGCTGCCAGGCCCAGCTAGGGTGTAGCTGCCCCCTCTCTGACTGTGATGTTGGTTTTGAGGAAGTTCTTAATCTCTCTGTGACTCACTGTCCTAATCTTTAAAATGGCTTAATAAGACTTGTCACACTTGCCTCCCAGGGATATTAACATATAAGTGATGTTTGTGAAGTTCCTTGATCTGGGAGAAAAGAAGGCATCTTTGCTTCCCTCATTTTGCTGCTGTGTATTGATTGCTAATTATATTACATGGATGGAAAACATAGTATCCAACAACCAAATTGGAATTCGTGTCTGTTATCATTTACGTAATGGCTCTGAATAAGTGTGTGACCATATATGCTTAGTTTGAACTATCTGGATGTTTCTCTACGTTGGGTTTTATCCTTTTTGGACATGGCACTTCTGAGATACTGCATTGAAGCATCAGCAAACTTTTGCTCCTGACTCTGGAGATATTATACCATTTTTCTCTGTATATTATGAGGTCAGTAAAAGTTTTAAGACTTAGAATTTTGTTGCCTCACTTAAAAACCAACGCGTTTTTCATCTTAGTCTTACTCGGACTGAATCTTATGTCCAGTCTCAGTTTTTGACATGTTTCACTGCTTCAGAAGCTGGAAAAATGTACAACAATCTTACAGTTCTCTACTTGAAAACACAAGTTATCTTTAAAATAAAAGTGCTGTATTTATCTTTGTAAGCATTTTACTTGCTACCCAAAGTAGTAATTAGCCACTTGACTTGAATGTTGCTCCACCTCCTCCTTATCGCTGCTGTCTCCTCCTCGGGCAGAGAGCAGCGCTGGCAGTAGCAATAGCGTAGGGCTGGGGTGATGGGATCACTGCGACCGCACCTCAGAAGACATCAGTATTTCACGGATCAGCCTGTGTGAGTGGACACACGTACTTGTAGCAGAGACATGATAGTCTTTTTCAGCTAAAGACTTAGGTTGAGAAATTCTCAGTCCTTTTCTTCACCTTGGTTCCTCCATACCTCCAGGCTGTGTACTGGGCTGCTCTGTGAGCGGGCTGAGTAGCCAGGTACGCAGCATTTTATGCAGTTCTCCTTTTCAGGATTGTTGCTGGAAAGTAGATATTATCCCTCATGCTAAACAAACCTATCAAGTTTAGGGCTGACAGATAAACCTTTTAAAATGTTACTTGATGTTGATTAGTGCTGTTCTCTTCATAGTATTAGAAAAATATGTCGGAGATGCAGCTTATACTGTGTAGTGGAGAAGTGCAGTTCTGATGGGACACTGAATTTCCCCTTGCCATGTGGTCTGCAGCAAGTAACATGACTTTTCATGCCCTGTCTGTAAAACTGGGCACATTCTGAGCGTATCAGTATACAGAAATGAGAAGTTGTCTCTGAAGCTCTGAATTGATTAGGTTTTTTTTTTCTCTTTAGTTACTCTGATGCTGCTCTGAAGATGTACAGCAACATAATATCCCAAATATCAGGGTGGTGGTTGTGTCGCTTTTTTGAGGAGTTCAGATTTTCACTGTTTTTTTTCTAGAATCTAGAAGAAACTATGATCTGAAAAGATCTGAGCTTTTCTTCCTAAGACATTCTGAAGCAGAGTTTCTTTGTCTAGTGTCCATCTCCCATTACCTTGTAGATATGAGAAAGCCTATTTTCTTTGTTGGAGATGTTATTTAAGTGTAAGAAACCATAAAATGAGAGGTGATTGCTATCCGGTATGCTTTAAGTCTTTCACCTCTTCTAGCACGTACCTTGTATCTGCTCCAGCTGTCTCACTGCTCTGGTATTTTATAATTAGTATCTCGAAAACTCAAGGGAAAACTTTGAAATACTGTATATTTCCCACAGGGACTTTTTCTTGTAGCTGTAACATTTGTTATGAGTCCTTGGTAACCTGTATCTGTTCCTTAGGAGTCCTTCGCCTCATTTTGATTCCCCTGGTGTCAGCAGAAAACCTGTTTTCTAGTGGAAGAGGTTTTGCTTCTGAGAGGCATGATGTGTTTTACTTCCTTTAAAACAAAGACAATTTCAGATGACTGAAATTGAAGTCTGCCTCCCCATACAGACCTTCTGTTTTCTCAGCTTGCTCTCTTGTTGTATCTGGAGCCTATGAGCTCTAGGAAGGCTGAGGGATTGTTTTTTATGTCTCTACAGGCAACTTGGCATGACTATGTCTGTATAATACATGTTTACCTGCATAATATATATTTAGCATCTGTGTGCTGTGTATGTGAACAAATTGTTTCTTTGATGCACCTTTTCTTTTCAAGGTCTTTCTGTGTGAGGAGTCTATTAATTTGAAAAATGCAGCCTCTGCTCTGTGTCTGGCAGCCTGGCTGCTGAGGGATGGCACACTCTTTGCTTTGCTCATCACTAGGACTAGTTTTAGAGGTGTTTATACTGCAAATTGGCTCTTTCAGAAGTGGTATTAATAGTTCAGAGTATTCCAGCACAGTACATTAGACTGTTCCCAGAAAATACAGGTGCTCTAAATTAAGGCTATTAAGTGTCCACTGATTCAGTGACTGTGTAGATACATAGTTAATATTGTATTGTGACACATTCTGGAAATTGCTGGGTTTATTTTTGACATGGAGAGAATGACTAAGAATAACTCTTTCATCTATGCATAGTTACATCTACAAGCAAGTAAAAACTTCCCCAAAATCATCTTTAGTCATGGAACTCTTAGCTCCATGAAAGGAAAAAAAATCAGCCTTGTGCTTAAATCTGAGCTTTGTGGGCTATCAAGCCCTCTTCCTGTTCTGAGCTCCTAACACCCCATTCAGTGAGGAGTTATGTTTTAGGTGGTTTTGTTTTATCTTTCTCCAAATGTTTGTATCAATGCAGGAAGGGGGGAGTAAGAGAAGCCCCTTCCATACTGGGAAAGGTAGACCCTACTACAACACTTACAATAATAGACACTTCTGTCCTAGCTTATATTTAGTTCATGTTATGATTATTTTTGTTTCAGTGTTCCAGTAGCACTGATGTAACTAGGAGGAAACTTGGGTTCATTTCTTCTTGCTTTTTTCCTCTTAGAACTGTAATGTTAAGACTTGGTGAGGCAAGGGAATAAGTCAGAGATTACCTGTCTGTCTGATCCTGGACCTTTTGCTACATTTTGTTAACTGATCTCCAAAAGCATCCTTTTTGTAGCCTGACTCCTTTGGGCAGGTGGTTTATTGAATGGTGTGATGGGAATATGTAGATTAGATTTAGACTTTTGTTCTTTTCACTGGCATTTAATCTATGTTGGTCTGGATAAAAAAAATGCTAGCAGTTTCTCTGCTTTCTGCATTCAGCCAAGTGGATGTTACCCATTCAATTTTTAAAATGACTGTGCTTGGCATTGCAAGTGTGTGTTGTGGGGTTTTGGTTTCCTAAAAATCAGGTTCTTTGGATCCATTAGTCCGTAATAAATCCTTCTCAGACCTTTTAATCTTGCAGCTTATTGCCTGGGTAGAATGCAGTAATGCCCAAGGGGGTGTTACAGTTCATCCTTCTGTGTAACTGGCATAGCCAAGTATCAAAATAGAATTTCCAAAGCCTTGTGAAATTTTTGTTGGGAATATGCAGGGGTGTTTTGTAACTAACATCAAGTAGTCCTATGGTAATTTAGTTGCCTATCGTAACTCTTCTGTATATTTGATAATTTTTTTTTTTGGTATAGGGTTACTTTTGAAAGACTAAATGCATTAAAATTCTTGGTTCAGATAACATAACATTACTCATCTTTTCTTACCTGACTACACAACTCCTGTAGCCAATTGGAAGGCTTTTAGATCTTCCAAGACATTATTACACACACACACATATGTATATACACACATAATGTATGATGGAGTCCAGCAAGAATTATGAAGTTTTGTAAAAAGCAAAGCAGAATGTGAAGTAGGAGGAGAAGAAGACCAATTTTCACCTCGCTGTGAGAAGATTTGGGTTTGACAAATAGTGGAATCCTTTTTTACATGTAATTGGGTGAGAGGGTATCACAATGACAATAATCTGTGTTATTGGCTGAGGTGAATCCCATCTGTTAGTGGTGTTAGGGATGTACAATAGTCATGGCCTCTGAACTTGTGCGCACAGGGAGCAGCACAGAGGGATTTACAGAAACAAAATGCAGTCTCTGAAGTCAATTACTAAGAGCAAGAGAGAAATTTTTAATGCAATGCAGTGTTCTCTGATGACATCCTTTCCAGCTGAAAAAAACTCTCTGGTTAAACATTAGCTTTAATGAACTTTACAAAATACTGAGTAGTTTTTGGTTTCTGCTTACTCATGAGATCAGCTTCCTTTTGTACAGAATCATCTGTTGTATATGCTTGTTATCAGGCTATTTATTATGGATTTTCATGATGCTATGTCACCTTGTGCTGAGCTGGGGAATAATTTTAAGTAGAAACCTGAGTTAATTAGGAGAAAATTCAAGGCTTGTGTTGGTTTCATGGTAGTAAATTGGTAGTCAGTTCTTATTTTTATTTGTTTATTAAAATTCTTGTTATCATTTCACTGCAGCTATTGATTCAGCACAGTATGTACTTTCACACTTGAGTTGCCATTGCTTTTCTCCTGTTAAATGTTGTAAAGGAGTGAAGATCCTGAGAATTTACTTCTCCAGGTCTCATTTCTATCCTAGCTGGACTGAAGGACTGTTTGGGTTTGGATAATTTATATGAATAAGTTCTCTTGCAGATCAAATCTGCTAGTCCTCTGCTTAGGATTTGGTTTTCCCCTTTCACCAAGTGCTATGGTTGCCACCTATGCAGCCAATGGTTTCTGTCAGTTGAGAAAATTATTTAAGTGATTTTATGACTGGAGGGACAGAAGAATATTGGAGCCATTTTCCAGGTTTGAGTTGAGCTTCATAATATAAATGCAGAGCATAGGTTCTTTGTATTTCTATCTACAGATTTTTAAAAAGTAACAGCTGATACTCCTCTGTGTAGTGTTTGTACTCAGAATGTTAAGTTGATTGAGTGAAAATCAGAAATGTGCACATGCTTAAGGCTTGCAAACAAGATCCATAAATACAAACTCTTGGTGCATACTCAAAACTGAATTCAGTGGATGTAACCAAATACCTCTGGCTGTAATTACTCTCTGCAATGCTGCCTTTGCACCAAGTCGACATTAGGTGTCCTAACAAATGCATTAGGAAGAGTAAAGCTTGTGTAAAGAGCTAAATACATCCCAACAGTGAACCTGTTAAGACAAAAGAAGTCACGATTCTGTTGTCTGATGGAGACTGTATGTGAGAGGGAAGAAAGATTAGGGTGGTTGACTTTATTTCCTGGAAATGAATAGCATACGTTTTTTCAGTGCATAAAACGGATATTACTCAGTTTGTGACCTGCTTCCTAGTAAAAGTGTCTTGAAGCAGGGATTGGTTTAAATCTGTTGCCTGCATTCCTGACGTACAGTATTGTGTGATGCTATCTTGTCGCAGAGGCATGCAATGTGCCATGATGTATAAATAACCCTGTGTGTCAAAGGGAATTCGAGACAATGTGCCAAATATTTAATGAAGCGCTGAGTCTTGTCCTGGGTACCTGGTATATATTTGGGGTGGGTATCTGAGCTGCAACTGCAGCAGAGAGGTGCTAAGTAATATAATACTGCTTGGCACATAGTGCAGGGTTATTCTGTATGGTACAGTAAGACACAACCAGCACCACAGGTCAACCACATCTTATTTGTAACTTTGATGCTTAGATAAGTGGACAGGAAAGTAAATTAATGTGCACTAGGTCCAACTGCTTTGTGCCTGTTGGAGGGAAAAAAATTAGCCTTTAGAAACCTGTGCAGAGTAATTTTAATCCATAATTCACATATCAATTTTCAGATGAAATATAGAATAGCATGCAGCGGGAAATGACTTTATTCCTTTGAAAGCACCACTTCTCCTCTGGAGGTGGACTCAGCACGATACTTACATCGGGCAGTTCAGCATCTTTTGTGCTTCAACAGGTACATTGGAGCTGATGGCAGCCCTGTGAGAGAAGTGGTTTAGGGAAATGGGAAGCAGTAGTTGCTGGCAGAGGAAGAAGGAGCTGGGTCGTGCACCAGAGGCCTGGATTGGGTGACAGAGGTGATGCTGGCCCCTTGCTCAGAGGAGAGGTCTTCTGAGTGGGTTTTCTTCTGGTCTTGGAATGACACTTCACAATGGGGAGTTTTCCTCTGGGTATTTATGAGGGGAAGGAGATCCACAAGTTCTTTCTTACGCTTGCTTACACAAAAATACAAAGGACAGGGTTATTTTCTTTCTCTCCATATTCTGTTTTATTGAGGGAAGGACTTGTGATTGCTTTCCAAGTGCATGCACATAGAGGGCTCCAGCCATATATCTACTGCTATTTCATGACAAATGCAGAAGCTTGTTAATAGCTGAAAATCTTCTTTATGTATGTGTTTAAATATATACCAGCAAACCTGTATATAGCTACTTTTGTAGCTACTACTTGCCCTAATGAATGATTAATGTTATTAGTAACTTGAGTGTAGAAGCATCTTCATGCTCAGCTATGGAGTGAAAATATTTGTGTCTCATTGATTTTATATTTATCATGTGTTAATAGAGAACAAAAGGATTTTTTGTTTTTCAAAACAAGCAAGATAAGATATTTTTGTATGTGGTTCACAATGCTTTCCCCTTACACAGGTAAGTCCAAGGTTCAACCTGACATTCAGTAAAATACACAAATAACAGCCTGTTTGATGGAGTTTCTTGACTCAGCTTTTTCTAATGAAGCGTTTGTGTGCATCCTTCAGATGGTCAGGTAAAGCAGGTAGTTCTACAAAGCAGCATCAATATCAAACTCTTTTGCCCCTTGAGGTAAAGCTCTGTGGGTTCTTTAACAAATAAAACATTCAACAGGACATAACTGACCCAGAACTTAATAGAATATATGTTAGTAGGGTGATCTGGCTCATCTGAAATATTAAGCCAATGTAACTACAAACACTGGCTTCTGGAAAATAGCTGTGTAATTATTTAAGTGTCTCTTTTAGTTCAAACTATTTCTAAGATAAAGCAAAGAAATATATATATATCATAGCAGTTATGCATTTGCATACAAGTATTAATTTAGAAGTAAATGTTGATGCAGATCTAGCACAGGTTTACTAGAACTTTACTAGTTCTAGTGCACAAAGAGCCTGTGAAGCACTACTCTTCAGTTTTAGTCACTCTACTGAAATAACATACAAGCAGAGAATGGCAAGACTTTCCTGTCTGTCTGCTTAATTGGCTGTCGTGCAGCCAAGATACCAGCCCTGGTGCAAAGCTTATTGAAAATGTGTGTGAGAGAATCACTGGTACTTCTACAAGATAGGAAGCAAACCTGTTTCAGTACTTTGGAAAGTCCAACAGAATTTGTAAGTCTGTAATTACTTTTATTTTTAATGACTGTTTCTCTAAAGAGAAAAATACACCTTTGTTAGAAGCAGTTCATGTTTTCAATCCAAATTTTCTACTTTCCTTGTGAGTTTTGTCTATGGTCTAATATTTTGCTGGGATGTTAAGTCAGATGCAGGGATGAAATTAAGGAAGGGGAGGGGAGTGTTTGATTTGGTTTGGCTTCATTTCCTCAAAAAAAAATAAAACCAAACAGTGGATTTTTTCCCCTTTTGGCTGATGGTTCAGTTGCCATTTTAATTATTATTTTGCTGTCTTGGGGGAAGATACCCAGAAGAGAGAGAGCTTTTCTCTTTTCTACCCGGTGTGGGGAATTTAAAATGAAAACTAACTGATTGTCCTTCACCTAGTCATTAGAAACTAGTTTTGACAACATAAGTATTACCCCTCACAATTAGGATTGAGCAAAAAAGGCAACATTTGCCTTAATTATTTGATTACCTTATAGGTCTTTGTTCATGTGAATAGTCTCTGTCAAGTATATTTCCAAACACCTTTCTGTTTTTAGATGTAGGTTTCTAATTTTTAATATTTCTTACTTGATGCATTTTAATCTTAAATAGAATATTATCAGTTACTGTCCTGTGCAAACAATTGTTTCATACTGTGTGGTACATTATTTTTTTTCTCTTGTTAAGGCTTTTTAAACTTCATTCGTAGTGTTCTGTCTTTTCCCTCTATTTTACAGATTAGTGGGAGATTGAAAAGAAATCACCTTAATGTTCAGATTGGTGGTTCGGCATTGGCATACCCGAATACATGCTTAATCATGTGCTGTGATGCTGATGAGTTTCGCTTGGCACACCCCAGCAGATGCAGTCCCTCCCCTGTTTTCAGCAGAGCCATCTTCTCTGGTGCAATTGTAGGTGACTGTTTTACAGCAGTGACACATTGTAATGATAACTTTGCCAATGCTAAGGGAAGGTAGAAACAGTTCAACTTTTTGCTTCTGTAATATATTTAAAAGTTTCACTCAAGATGCTGTGACTTGAAGGTTTTGGTTAGTGTTACTTGCAAAACTGTCTTGAACTGCTGTAAGAAAGTGTCCAAGTGGCAGTGAGACTCGGGGCAAAGGTTCTTTCTTCCACCGAAACAGTATTTTATTTGCTGTCCTCTTTTTGCATTTACTTGGGTTTTTCTCTCCTCTAAGCCTATATTCTACATTATGTTCTATTGCTTTTGATTTAAATTCCAACAGTAAAATGTCCAGCTTTAAGGTGTGAGATGTGCTGATGTGCAACCTCATAGGGATCAGAAAAATAGGATATAGGCAAGGATGTAGGGAAATCCCTTTGAGAACTCCTGTGGTAATCATGTTGGTAACTGTTGCTAATAATCTGGATTTCCTGTCTGGGAAATACAAGCATGTTGGATTTATTTTACTACTTAACACATGAAGTGTCCGTGCCTGTAGGTTAGAGCAGCCTATCAGAGCCCGGGCAGACTCTTCACTCTGTGACGAGCACTAAGCACTAGGCTCAGTGTGCGAGCACTGGGTGCTTCCTCTGCCTGCCCAGGCTTCCTTTAGATTCTCAGAAGTGGAGCCATATCAGCAGTGGCTGTGCTGAATGTCCTTGTGCCTGTCAGGTGCACGCCTTGAGCAGATTTATTAATCTGACCTTTTAACCCACTGATGATTAATAGACCTCTGCCAGGGCACTGTGAGACAGGGTTGCTCTGGAGTGACCCTGCCAGTAAAGGTCTGCCATGAGGTAAAAGGTAAAATATAAGTGCAGCTGCCCCAACTGCAAGAAGATGGACTGTAAGGGGCCTGTACAAACTTGTCAGCTGCTTTTGGAAGGGGAAGGGTGCTTTCTGCCTGGTGTTGCATTGACCCATTTAGGATATAGTCTGACCTGAAAATACCAAGGTGAACTGATCACACACTGCCATCCACTGCCTGCCAAGATGCCTTGGGGGAAGTATACTCTGCAAAAGTTGATTTGTGGTTAGTTGATACACTGGATATTGGAAATCCAGTGAAGTGCTGCCTTCTGCACTTTTTTTCTAGTAATCCCCCTTAGACCTAATTCGTATATTCAAAGTGGTATTTCACATGCACACCTTATGGGCAGCAACAGGAGAGACTGTGGTGGCCACTCGCTTTGTTCAACATCTGTAACTTATGTCTTTATTTTTTTTTTCCTCTCCTCCTTTTATGCAAACACACGGCATCTTTTGTTGTAGTGGAGAAAAAAGATAAATAATGGAAGAATCCAATCATATCAGTCATAGAAAGCTGGGAATAAACTGTTCTGATTGTTGTTGACAAATGGCATTAGGACATCTGGCAAGCAACTACTTCATTACTAAGGCTTTTGGATTCTTCTTTGTGTGCTTGTGCTGCTGCCCCGGAGGCAGCGCTGGTAGCATTTGCTGGCAGGACTGGTGGTCAGCAATGGGCAGAGGTGGAAGAGCCCCAGCTGTGTGTGATGGGGCAAGGACAACCTTGGATCATGAAGCACAGATAAACCCTAGTACAAATACAATGAAAGAGTTTCTCCTGAAAGGGTCCACATTATTAGTTGTAGCAGGAGCCCTAGTTACAGCTGAGTCACTGGAATATATCCTTGGTTGTGCCTGTGTTAGGTTTTAAGTGTGGCAGTTGAAGGTAGGAGGTAAATCTGTCTAGAAAAGGAGCTCATTTTCCTTAGATGCAGATAGTTATATGTCTGATGGACCTTGTCTGAAAGAAATTCCTTGAAGTTGATGGCATCAATGAAGAAGTCATACTCAGTCTAACTTTGAGACAAACATGAGTTCTGACAACCCTCTCATCGTGCCTATCTGCACTACACGCCAGAGACACCACCAAAGAAGTGCTGATGCTCAAAGCCTTTGCTATGAAAATCTGTGCTGCACACAGAAGGAGGTTCTGAAGTATTTGAACGTAACGTATTTCATAGTGATCTGTGCTTAACAGGAATGAGGGTGAGCTAAAAACTCTCATGTTGTGCCTTAAAGAAAAGAACTGATTCTTTGACTGTTACAGTCATTTCCCTTCTCCTTTTCATATGAATTTCATATTTAGAAATGCATTATGAAAAATACCTTATGTGGCATATGAGCTTTTTCCATACTGCTGTGCCTTTCCCTTTCTTTTTTCCTTTGACTACTGGTTTCAGAGTTTTCTTTTAAGTAGTGTCTGGCTGTAGTGTGACTTGCCTGCAAAGGAAGCATTGAAGCACTGTTCCTTGAAAGTCTTGCTTCCAGAGCTGATATAAATACACTTTAAGCTTGTTCCATACTTTTTTTCTTTCCAGATTATTTTCAGTGAGGTTCAGTTTGTATGTTGACTTTTTTTTTGGGGGGGGGGGATGGGGAGGAGGGAATATGCCAGCTGCCCAGAATTAAGGGTGTATGCACCTTTTTTTTTTTTCTTCTCTCCACACAATAAATGCACAATACCTGAAACTTAATTGAGATTACATGCCTGTAATCTCAATTGAGTTCATGCCTGTGGGTGCAGCATGTACTGAAGAACTTGTTTTGAACTGCAGTTCAAAATTGAAATCGGAAATACTGCAATTTTACATGCATCACACTTCAGCTTTTACTTAAGAAAATATCATTTTCTTTTATTTGTGCAATATATTGCTTGCTTATTATCTTTGATAATCCAAGTAGCAGTTCCAAGCAACTGTTTGGGGCAGAAAAAACATATGAATTAAAAAGTAATATTGATTAAACCACAACAACCTAATAGTCCCAGCTGGAAGGAAGAGCTGAGGAGCAAAAACTGTCCAACAATATCTCTGAAGAATTTTTTCTTTCCTCTCCCCCCACCTCAATGCTTTACAAGGCTGAAAGGTACTATATGATCTTCAAGGATGTTTGTACTAGTTGAGGTTTTCTTTGCATCAGAATAGTGAATGGTGTTGCTTGAGGTGTCCTTCAGTTGCTCATCCCAACCAACATCTATCACTGTGCTGTGATGGAGACAATGGAACAATTTAGTGTGGTCCAAACACAGATCCATGCTCCTCTCTCTGCACCTGTCCATCACCAGCCGCTTCTGTGCTGATTCCCAGGACAAAAGTCAAGCTCTGGATGGCAGTGGCAGAGCAAGATGCCAAATGCAGATCGGTACAGTCTGAAACGAAATAGCTAAAAAAGCGCAACGCAAAGGCTGCTAGTTCTGAGCTGTGTATGAACACAGTGTAGTGATCTCTGACCATGTCCTGCTTTTGAAAGATACTGCAACAAAGCTGATGTGGTTTTGTGTATACAGCTCTTGGGGCACTAGTTGCATTGGTATTTAATCACAGTGATAAGACAGCCACTGTATGAGGGCATTTGCTGACTCTTTATTCCCAGTAAACTAAAGCTTGATAACTGGAGTGTAGATAAAGATCTGGTTGCACATTTCAATGAAATAGGAGCAATGCTGTTTACTTGTATGCAGGAGAGAGAGAGAAGTCTTTGCTAATGTAAAACTAGAGAGAAATCCAAGCCAATGTAAGGTGTCAGCCTCAATAACAAAGCTTCTTTTAAAAATCATATTTGTGAAGTGGATAATTTAACAATATTTCCTTTGTGAATAGCTTATATCCAGAAATTTTGCTCACTGTCCTTTTTCTGATGGTCAGTTCTCCATTTTCCTTCTTGGTCCCTATAAGTTGGGTGATATTAAAATTGTTTGAACTATATATGAAGGAACTGTAATATGAAATATGTCTTCATGTGTTCAGTTGGTCTGCTTTATGTAAGCATGTTGGATGAATAGTTTAGTGTTTCTTCCAATCAGAAGATGAGTTAAAACTTTCAGTGTTCTGACTGTTCCTGTTCCCAAGTTCCTGCTTCCTGTTTCTTTCCAAATGAAAGAATGAGTAATGAAGAGCCTGATGATAACAACTCTAGTTAAGTGTAGGTCATTCTGCTTGGTAGGTGATTGGAAGCAAATGGCCACTGTTGCATAAAGTCTTCAATATAAGGAGATCAATCCACGTCTCAACTTCAGTATTGTTGACAGGACTCATACAGAGGATTTAAACCTCAGGCTTCTGGAAACAGGCTGTGTGATGAACAATTACTATTAAGAGGTGCTTCTGTGTCGTTTCATATTTTTTAGTAAACTTTTGTGTTCTGGAGAAGATGAATCATAATTTAATTCTGACTATCTCATCTTCCTCATGAAAGCAGTGATGCATTTGTCATCTCTTCTGTTATTGGTTAATGATGTGCTGCCCTCAGAGAATTTTTTTTTTTTTTTTTTTTTGTAGAGGCATCATCCTGACATTTCCACTGATGGATTGGTTTGGGTTTTTTCCTGATGGATTTCCCAAAAATTATGTTTCAAGATGTATTTTGTTGTCTGAGAAAACGGATGATGTTTTTGTAACTCTCTTGGAATTTTGGGTTTTTTTTTTAATACTTTGTTTTTCTTCATTTTTTTGGGAAGACAAGTGTGAGAGAGGGTAGAAATTGTCCTGCACATTTTTGTCCAAAAATACTGCTTCTACTCTCAGAAATGATGTCTTCTCTAGTCTCTTCTAGTAACTGTGGGTCCTGTTTATAAGGACAAAAAAAACCCACAAAACAACAACAAAAAAACCCCAACAAAATCCCAAGACATACAAGAAAACACACATAAAGCAATGCCAGTAGCTTGCATTCTTTTTTGTTTTCTCATGTAAATGCTTCCTGGACCAGAGTTTGGCATTAAACTTAAATTTTCTGGCTTTCCACCACCCTCTGGCTGACTTATCTGGGTGCGGCTTCACTGTTCTTCACTGTCATTCAGTAACTGGTTTTTAGTGGTGAATTGACATTACTGTAGCCAAGGAACCTATCATTCACATCTCAAAACTGCTTTTGGGTGGATTTTTAAAAAATTCTTTCTCTTCTTCAATTTATTTGTGGTTCACGTGGATTTCAATGTGACTGATAACATTAATACCCCAGTAAGCTGCAGGAAGTATTGTGCACTAGCTTGCATTAAAAAAATTACAGCAATGGAATGTGTTGATTCTTAAAAGCATGTGTGTGTGCAGATGAAGTATTGCCCAGAATGTTTTATTTCTCTGATGATTGGCAATGCAGTACTGTCTGTGTTTTCAGTGGATTAATCCCGGTTACTGATCTGGAAGTCTGATGTCTACAGCTGAGGGCAGCTCTGCCAAATGAATTATTGTGACCTGGAGCCCTCGGGGTCTTACGGCCCTTGTACTGACTGTTTATTCCTACTGCTCAGCTCTTGGGTAACTACTGCAGCCCCAATAACAGGAGTGAAACATACTGGAGAGAAGACACATAACCAGACATCCACACTTGGAAAGACAATCTGAAGCACACTCTGGAGAGCTTTTGGCCTGTGTTCTGTGGAAGCTAACATTGGTGCTGTTGTTTCTCTTCCTTCAAGACGTATCCTGGGCAGTTTGCTTCAGCACAGGCATAATTTCATATCTTTGCTTTAAAAGACCCAAACAAACATTAATTTCCTTTCTCACAGAAATCCTGAGGTCTTATTTTGATGTCTTCTGTTCTTTGGTCCTTAACAGAAAGTGTCTTGCAGTGCTCTCCAAGCGATGTCTTTCAGCAGCTTTCTGTTTGAGTAGCAGCAGGGCTGGTCCCCTTTCTCTGCTCTGTAGCCCCTCTGGGTCAAGAGTGGCCACAAAAGGAGACAGGATGTATCTGGTCATAGGGTGAAAACAACATGGAGAGAGCAAGAAGACGTCAAGACTGGTGAACTTCTTTGCCCCATGCTCCCTGTTAGGAGCCACCTAGAAATGTGATGCCCTCCTTGGGCACTGCCAGAGGCCTTGGCAGTCTTGAGGTGCTGTGTCAGTTCATAGCCTATCTCACTGCCACATGCTTCTGGATTATCCCTGTTCTGAAAGTGTCACAAACCAACATTATTTCCATGATTGCTGACTAAGACAGTCTGCTTTTTCCTGGTTCATTTGTGTTATTTTTTCATGGTGTATTTACCTCCATAATTATGTCCCCATGCATACAAAAGGAGAGCTGTACTAGGAAAAACTGCTGCTGCCAAATGTGACTCCATTTTGTTGGTATAATTTCATCTCTACTAAGGATTTTGCTGACATAACTCTGTCAGCTAATAAGTAGGCATTTTTCCATGCTCCTCACAGACACAGTTGTGCCATCTAAGTTTTCCCTGTGACTCTGGGGGTGAGGAGCAGACAGGACAACACTGGGCTGAGAGAGGGTGGCATGTCAAAGCTCCCACTGGCAGCCAAGCAGGAGTGCTGCTGGAGCTCACTATCCATCAATGGTCCTCTAGGTCTTCAGCTCCCACTCAGAGTGTGGAGTATTACTTGTTCTATCAATTAGTCAGACCCCATGGCCTAACTCCCTATAGAATATCTCATTCTGAACAAAAAACAACCGGCCCACTGCCTGTTATGTGATTAACTTCTATAATTCTGCTTTTCCAGTTTGAGAGTTTGTAGTCTATTACAACAGAATTGAAAAATGTTCTTTCTTTTAGTCAGTCTAAATAAGAGTCAGGTTTTAATACCTTGTTTATGCATAACATTAACCTCTAATGACTATGGCTTAATCATCTACAGTTAGCTTTGAAGATGTAGACCATATGGCAACTTGAGACCTCGTAATAGAGTTTTTAGTACCCCTATTAGAAAGAGTAATTTTTAAATAGTCACTGTAATCTGCATGGAATAATAATTAGGCTAGAGACATTTTGACTTAAAAGTTTAGAGTTAAATTTTCCAGTGGTATAGGTACAGACGTATTACCTTAAAAAGAAAAAAAGAAAATGTATTTATTTTCTGACTTGCTCCTCAGTATTTCTGATCAGTATTTCTGATGAGTAGTTTAAATACAGGCTGCATACAGATGCCTGATAAATTATATCTTGTCATTTATTTAAAATACTTGTGCCTGTGCTTTGCCAAATGAGCATCCAAGGGTTTTAGTGGTGCTCCCAGGGCAGGAGAGGAGTTCCTGTGCAGGTGTCAGACTGGTGGGAACCCTGTGATTGCCGTCTTTCTGTTCTGTGTTATCTGAAATCTGGGTTGCAAGCATGACTGGATGGCAAAGCCAGTGCAGCAGCTGTGGCAGGGGCACACATTTGAGCCTCTATCTCTGGGATAGACAGCATCATGAGCATAACCCACAGCAATGCCGTATGTTTGTATGAATGTAGACATATGCAAGCTACTGACTTGTGTGACTGATCTCATTTTACTTGTCAGTGTCTTAGTGTATTCCCACAGTAAAACTGGAAAGATCAGACCAATAACATAAAGAAACAAACTGGACTATTTTTAAAGCTTTTGACTTCAAAATGTGTGGAATGTGACTTGATCCGTTTGCAACAGATAGGTCATTTCATGTTATGCTTCCTGCAAACATATCTGAAATACTGCAGAGAGTGGACTTGTGCACATGCTTCCAGCTGTATTTTATTGTGGGATGATTCCAGATGTGGCAGGTTAAATCTGCCCAGCAGCACTTGTTGGAAGACTTATGTTTGAAATGTCTCATGTAACTTCAGCAAAACAAGCTGATAGCCTCTACGGTAACCTTGTAAGTTCATAGGCACAGAGTGTCTCGGTAGGAACTGTTTTGAATTCCATACTTGGCCTGAAAAATTATTTTGCAGAAGTTCTGTGGAAGTCAGCTTTTTATAAAACTACAGAAAAGTAATCTGACTGTTTATAAAGAGAGACTCTTTGCAAAGGTTTGTTCAGAAGCAATTTCCGTTCATTGATGTTTCTGTAGCATGGTACATCTTCAGAAATTTGTCTTCTGTTTGGCACCAATGGAAATGAACTCTATTAGGCAAATGCACTTCTGTGGTTTTTAAATACTTGTATAAGCAAAGCAAGGGAGAGCTTCAGTTGTTACCAGAATCACGTTTAATATTTTTCCTTTTATGTCAGTTCTAGGAAAACATGCAAAGAAACCAAACCACCAGAAAGCTATGTTTCCTCCAGATAGAAATATTTGTATTTAAAATGGTCACCATGAAAACAAAGTGCCTACTATGAGCAGAATCTAAGTTGAAAAACCTAGAAGGTGCTGTTACACAGTCTGTCTTACTTGCAAATTTAACTTTATTATAATGGTATTGAGATTTGAGAAGGTTGTGACAGGGGAAAAAACAACAGAAATACTGTAGTTTTTACTGATGATGAGGAAAGGCCAAAGTAAATGATCGCTACAAATGCTGCAGAATCCAGTCTTTCATTTCTGTCGATGTTTCTAACCTTAAGCAAACAATAAATGTATTGTATCCTGGATGCCAAACTGAAGTCTTAATAAAAGAATTTATTCTCAGTAAACATGGCAGAATTAGGGCTGTATTGAAAATGGAAATCAGGATTAGCGGTATTGAAATACAAGGAATTTAATTATTTTCCAATCTCCCTTAGGAACATGTTCTCAAATATTAGAAACAGAGCATTAAGGGACAAAGGGAAGAATTAAGTCCTCCAAGTTTTAATTAAAATTAGGGTTGTTCTCTCTCCAGTGGAACAACTAAGACAAAAATAGGTTTTTAACTTCTAATTTTTGAGCATACACCTCAAAACATTGCTGACAAGCAATTCACATGGTACTGCTGTCAAAAATTTATTTTCCCTTAACCTGTATATGACAACTTGATTACTTGCTCTTTTATGCTGAAAGGCTTCACGTGCAGCTGTGAGCCAGATCCTTACATCCATTTAACTAGTGGTGATTGACAGAATTACCCTGACAGTGGAGGCATTTTTTCACTTCTCTCAAAATCAGCTGCAGTAACAGAACTTGTTTCACTGACAGGAAATACCAGCCAAAACTGGAGGCGTTTGCTCTCAAATGTCTAAATCTGTGCATGCAACACTGCTTTAATTTCTACTTTCTCTCTGTCCCTTTTGCATTTCTTTCCTTAAGTTATGATAAGATCTTCACTTTCTCCTTGGGTAGCCACCAGGCATGAACAGAACTTCTCAGCTTTTCTTATCTAACATTCCTGTTTGCCCCTGACTGGAGGCAGAAAGGAGGTTGGGCTAATTTATTACAGTAGAAGGGATCATCAAAATGCAACCCTTATTCTTTCCAGTGTCTTTAGTTTGTGTCTAGGAGCCCTCCAGAGACTATTGTAACACTACAGGAAGCTGAATGGAAAGCTAGACTCTTGTATGTGCTCATTGCATCGTACCTAAAATGACAGTTCTTGTTAGCTGTGAATCTAACCCATGGATTCTTTATTTGTGACTTAAAAGAACTCTTTGTCCAATTATTTCCTCCTCTCTAATGCTCTTCCTGTCTGTGTCCCAAATTTTTATTGGACTCTCTAGCAAAGTAAAGTTTATTTGAAACTTTTGTTATGTATTTGAATTGTGTTCCCAGAGGAAGTCCAATGGTCACTTTGAAAAGCATAGTTTGCTGTTTCAGCATCAATACTCACCTCGATGAGACTTAGGATCTGTATTTCATTCCTAGAGTTATCTGTATGATGAAGAGAAAGGGTAAGTGATAATACTCTTAAGAATTCAAATATTTCCTCACTGTTGGGTTATTTTTTTCACTGCAGGTGAGCAGTTTATGCATTGCTTCTTAAATCTTTGAGGCAGTTAGAGAACAGGAAACTTTAATAGTTAAGATTTGCTTCATTCAACTTGTCCTTGTTGCATTGTTTCTAGTGAGTTATGTGCAGTACTGAAGTGAAATATGGGTGACTCCTCATAAAAAAAAAACAACACATACTTTTCCATGAGCTGCATATACTTAGAGGACCATCATCCTCTCTGTCATCTGTTAACACAGTGTTCATGCCAAAAAAAAGTAGTGTTTCCAGCAAGCCAGAAACCCCAGTAACCAGAGTCTCCTGTCTTATCCTGCCTTTCTGGCCACAAAGTGTGGCATTTTTGGAGGACACGACCTCTGACACAGCAAGGAGAAATGCTTTGCTGGTGAGCAAATGTCTCTGCTGAGATGCCACTCCACAGATTTTCAGTCTGGACAAAAGATGGAAGTTCATGGCTAGATGATTTTTGTACCCAGAAAGAACAGCTTCAGTCCTGGTTGTGTTGGAAGAGAGATGTTTTAAGGCTAGGGAAGGTGTCCTTACTTTACGTCCCAGCTGCTTTCTTGCCCACTGGAAAGGCAGAGGAAGCTCAGGCCTGCTGCACATGTCTGTGTGTGTGCCAGACATATTTCCACTGGTTTGTGTTTGTTTCCTTCTCTTCCCTTTGCCTGCAGTGGTTCCTGATGAGCATTCCTTTTGTCTTCTCCTCACCATTATCAGCCCTGGCACATGCTGCATTTCTTTTGTGGTTGCTTCAGATATGCTCTGCTATTCTAGCTATTATCTTTCCCCACTTCCTTGCTGGATGGAAGCAACTGAGGCTATAAAAATCTCCTCCTTTGAGCAGAAAAGATGTTGAATTAAAGAGCTTGTGAAGGTCCCTTCTAAGCCTTGATATTCTGTGGTCATCTACCTAGAGTTAACTTTTAAATATATTTGTTTTATACAAACAAAACAGTCCTGTGGTGATCTCATGAAACTAATGGAGAGGAAGAATTGTTTTATAGCTGTTAAGTCAAAGTCTTCAGTAGCACCGAGGCAGTAGAGATGTGATTTTATAGTGATTAAGAAAACCTAATCTGACTGCCACTCCCTTAGCTGAAATGTGCAAAGTCGAATGTTTCACTGACACTTCCCCACTCCCCAAGGAGCTATTCATAATTCATTTGAGAGGAAATCAAACAGTTTGGCTTTTCTATTATTAAGAAAAAAATCTCAGGCAGGTATGGAAGTTGGATAAAGTGTTATCCTTGATTTTAATTCTTTGTTTTCAATAGGTCTCAGATCCTGGAGTGCCTATATATCAAGCTGTTTAAGCTGCATTGTGGCATCTTGCACCGTGCAGTTGCTATCTTTACTTGCCCTGTGTTGCCTTCTGCTTGTAACAGCACTTGCATGTAAAGCTTAAGCTCAGATATAGGTCAGCATATCCTTGTGGCAGTCCATTACTGTTCCTCTAGAAACCTCTGGATCTATAGGCTGGTTTTGGATTGACCCAAAAACCACTGTGTAGCTCTGTATTCGCAAAGCTGGGACTTGTAAGGGTAATACTGGGCCCCCCTCACTCCCACACTGGGTTAGCAAAGGTGGTTGGGCTCCCTCCTGCCTGCATGAAATTGTTGGAAGAGTTTCCTCATTAATCATTGAGGAGTTGAACCTGGAAAGGTGCTGGATGTCCTGAACTCCTTTTGAGTCAGTGAGAGTTCATTACATTCCGTTTTGTTGAAAAATTAGACCTTCTGGAAGTCAGGGCATACAAAATGTTTGTGCTTTTACCTCACAAAGACACAAAGCTCTTCAGAAAAGGGCATGGAGCATACTATAAATGAAGTATTCAGAGGGGAAAACAAAAATTTCCTGACTTATTCTTGGCACCAAATATTTAATCATGACATTTGGTCTAAGAAAATGTACGAACCCACATTGCCAATTTATTTTACCCACAAACCAACAACAGACTGATGATATGCATACAAAAGTTATTTATTTTGAGTGCAGCCAGGGAATGCTTCCTTAAATCTCCCCATGGGATATCTTTAAGTTGCGTAATATTTTTCTATATTAGAGGATTGTAAGATAGACATGGTAGATCTCTTCTTTACTTAATACCCTGGTTATGTTTTTTCTGCTTTGAAGGAAATGCAAGCAGAGAAATAATAGTTTGTGAACAGTGTTAAATTAAAAAGGGTAACTTCAAAGGCCTTTCTAACAATTTATTCTAAAACTATCAGCCAACAGATGATGTTCCAAGCAAAATAACTAATTATGTGGGAGGTTAGGTAACCATTAGTTTAGTTTTTTGTTTCTTGGACTGGGAAATAAATTTTTAATAGCAAGAAAAAGAAGACATGACTGAAATCTCTGGTGTTTAGTCCAGGTACACCCTCTTCTGAGGATGAGTTTATATATAACCTGTAACAACTTTCTTGAAAAATGTGAAAGCCACTTTGATATTTTCTGTGGACCTTGGCTGACTCTAAGGCACTCCCCATTACAGATTAAGAGGAAGGTTAAAGAAGGATAAGGGAGTGCCGCAGTGAAAGCATTTTAGTTCTTTCAAACTTGGGTTAATTTAGAGTAGCATTGCTCTTGTAGAATGTTAAGGATATTTATCTGGAATATCAGGCACAGTTTGACAGTGATCATGTTACTAGGAAAAGCCAGTGGGTTTTAGTGGGCCAAACATCATTATTTTGTGTCATTAGCCCATGACAAGGTAAAACTCCAAACACATAACTTCCACATTCAACATGTGGAGACCTTTAGATAAAATTCCTTTCTATGCACAAGAGCACCAAACCGTTTCTTATTTTGGCAAGAGAGTTAAGAAAAGGAGAGCTCTCTGTGGTTACTTCTTTTCTGTTTCTTCAGTTCTAATGTAACCTGTGAGAATGTTTCCACTTTGCGCATTTTCTCTTGGCAAATGATTGTGACAATTCTAAACTGCTCTGGCTAAGCTGTGCACTTGGCCCTAGCTTGTGCAACCGGAGATGATTTCATCAAATAGTGCTGCAGATTTCTAAGAGTTAAGATCAAAATGTTACTAGAGCTGTATTTGCTGTGACATAAACTCTGCTTGGGAAAAGCATCTAGACACTTGTTTTTTCTTCATCTGTTATGTATCAACTTATCACATAATAAAAACTAAAGAAATCTTCAAGTTCTCAGTGAAGCTGGTTGTTTTTGAAGCGGTAGACTTGAGCTTGTAGGGGTTTAACAACAATTTTTGTGAAGTACGTGCCGTGACAGCACAAGTATGTTGTGTTAGTAACACTAATCTTGGATGCCAGTACTAACTTTTTGTACCTGTTTGTCCAGTCCCCATATGCTGTGTTTTTATGTTCTTATTGGATATGCAGTTTGTGGGTTTCATTTTCTCAGGCAGAGCCTGCTTTAACATGACCTGTGTTTTGTCTTTTCTAGGAATAATATGCTTGGAAGTACTTGGTAGCGTTGATCAGCTATACTCCAGCACGAGAGCTCCAGCTTAATCATTTTCACACACCTCTCTCAGAACATGGGGGAAAATGATGAAGAGAAATATGGTCAAGCTGGCCAGATATTTGAAAACTTTGTACAAGCATCAACGTGCAAAGGTACCATTCAGGCCTTTAATATTCTCACTCGCCAACTTGAATTAGATCCTTTGGACAATAGAAACTTCTACACCAAACTGAAGTCAAGAGTGACCTCATGGAAGGCCAAAGCTTTGTGGAACAAGCTTGATAAAAGAGCAAGTCACAAAGAGTATAAACGTGGAAAATGTTGTATGAACGCTAAGGTAAGTGGAGCTCAGTTTGGGATTTCACAGCTTGAGTCTTTTAAACTTGTTTTTCTGCAGAAGCAAGGTTTCTACCATCACATGCAATGTGTTCATTCATGTAACTCTCCCGTTATTATCGTTTTTGAGACTGTGGCTGATCTCAGCTGATTTTGCCAAATTTTTCAGTTGGTTTTTTTCTACAATTTTTGTGGAAACACACAGCATGTCAGAGTGATCCTAACAGCACCCTGCTTTACAGTCTGCTTCAGTCATGGCAGACAGGTTTTCTACCCTCTTTAGACATCAATGTCATTGAGACATAAGATGTAAACTCATGAGTCAATAGACTTCATTCCTTCTAGGCTCGCAAGAACTACTCACTTTGTTAAATAGGGCTTTGCAAGGTGCAAATCATAGCATATTCAGCAGGCTTCTCAGTTTGTTGCTTGGTGCATGCTGTAAGGCACCAAATGTGTCTCAACAGCAGTTCCTGAACTGCTCCCTGGAAAATACTGCTTGGAGGTTTGAGGGTCTGTTTTTGTCATCTGACATTGGCTCTAGTTGATAACAGCAAAAGAAAATTCTGCATTATTTATGGATTTAAATACTTTTCTGTAAGTGCTTTTTCGCAAACAGAATGTGGATAATTGCTGTGTGGAGTTGATCTGTTTGGTTGTGGACGGGACAGGAAATGATCTTTTCTTCAGTTAGAGCATGTGATACCATATCTTGATAGCGAGAACCACTGAGTATTGCTATAAATCTTGTTGATAAAATTGTACAAAATATTCTAGTTCATGCATTTTTTTAATCTAACTCTCACAGAATTTTTCAAATAACTTTGTCTCAGAACACTTTTAGCTCTCACTTGGCAAATGACACCAAGAAGAGCAGCTTTTAAAAAGATACTTGTCTATATAGAGGTAGAACAGAGAGGAAGGCCACACTGGAGAGTAAGTTAGACACCAAACTGTGGAGGACTTTTTAATTAAAATCTATAACTGGAGTGTTACTTTATGGGCTTAGTAGACAGGCAGTGCTGAAAGTCTGTTTCTTCACATTTGCATCATTGCATTGAAACTTCCCAAAAGACCAGGAAGAAGGATACTCTGTTACGTTTGATACATATGGAGACCTCTGGTTTGATTTATTCATTTTTTAATAAGCTCCCATATAATTATTAAGTTTTGCTAAGATAATAAATATACTTACTACAGTTTTCTTTGGAAAACTGAGAGTGCCATTACAGCTATTTGCACTCTTTTCCTGACAGCCTCCGCTTTTCCCCTTTCCTTTTGTTTCCCTTTTGACCTGTGCTTCCTTCCTCCCTTTTGTTCTTTTGGAAAGGCCTGGAACATGTGTCATCTGAACACCTTTGTGATTAAAACAGACAGGAAATGGAAGGAATGAGAAAGTAGTTGATGAGTAAAAAAATATAGGAGATATTCCACATGCACCTCACCTACATGTGCAGCCCCAGGTCCAAATTTCCATGGTTAGTTTGAGGAAGTATTTGCAACATAAAAAAAGCAGTTTTAAGACCCAAGTGTGATGTTGCAAGGCCTGTTCCTGCAAAGTTCTTAAGCAAAGTGCTTAATCTTTTTATACGGTGAGAAGACTCGTGGAAATTGTTTTCTATATAAAATGCAACATGCAAAGTGCAAGGTTGCCAAGCAGGAGGCTAATTAACATCTTCTGCAGTGCTGAAAGTATGGTATTGCTGGTCTTTCAGAATAAAGATTGATTTTTAGTGGCATGGTGTATGTATTTGCAGAAATTAATGAACATATCAATGATGCACATGATCCAATTGCAAATTAATATAGAATGTCTGTATGTGTATATGGATTCTGTGAAATACTTGTCAATGTTCATTATGAATGTGAACCATGCCCAGACCTGCACTTCAGTGTGTCATCGCTGCTTTAACAAGAGAAACATAAATCTCCAGACTACTGCAAATGAAAGCAGTAACGGCAGTCTGCAGGCTGTGTGGGGATATCTACCAAACATTCCTCACATGTGAATCACAGGCTACTGCGAGAGCCTATCTATGCAACAGGAATGAGAGGGGGACTTGTTACAAGAAGGCTGTGGGCTCCCTGCTCCTTGCGGTGATATGCTCCGGCAGCCCCACTGACAGATAAGCAATTCCCAGAAATGCTGACCTTCCAACCAAAATGCCACTGCAGAGAGATAAGGCTGCGATGCACATACCATGATTTTCCTTTGGTGTACCTGGTGACTTGAAGGTTTCAGTCTTTCCTGCCAGCTATCATTTTTCTTATTGAAGCAGGCAAATGGGAGTTAGCAGGCTAAATCCTGCCAGTGCTGCCCAGCTCTGCAAGGTTGCCTGCAGACTGCTTGAGGTAGATCAGCCTGGAGTAAAAATCTTACTTGTTAAAGCAAGATCACAAAATGAGTGGTTTTTTTGCAATTGCAGTTCTGTAAATAGAGCCAAGGTTGCTAGTTAGGTATCATTAAAAATAAAAAAAGAATAGAAAGACTTTTGAAGGCTTTCAGTGAGGTCATGGCCACGAGCTCTGTAGCTGAGCCTGCATCTCACAATTCTTCTCAGATACAGCTTTGCAATTTATCTGGCTTCTTGCAATCTTCCCAATCTTTGGAGGAGATAAAGGAGATAAGAGATAAAATGAATCAGGATATGAATTACTCATGGGTTTTTGCTTCCCCTCTTTTTTTTTTCTTTTTTTTTTTTTTTGGGTGAGGCAGCAGATTCTCTGTTACAAAAACTGTACATTTTTTTTTGCACAGGATTTAAGAGCTGAATGCTGTACTTGTTGATTTCTGTGCTTATAAACTCTTCAGCCACACTTAAGCTACTCATTACAATATACACAAGTTTTATACATACAGAAAGTTCCACTCCAACCAAATAATGATAATCTTGTGTCTTAGCTGTCCTGGAAGAAGATTGCCAAATATGGCTTTCCAGGTTTTTTGATGATATGGTTTTAAGCTGGATGAATAAAACCGGATGAACAATCTTCAAGAAGTTCAAAGCCGTTGCTATTTCTGAGTTGCCTTACTGGGAACATTTTTTTTTGCCTTTTAATTCTTTGTAGAAGAAAATAACCCTCAAGATAAAACCAAACTGTTGTACAAACCCATGCACAAAATTGGGGCAGAAATGAACTTCTTTTGAAGCCATCAGAGTCCACCTTGTATGTATGTTAAATCTATATGAAACAAATACTTTCTTTCATCACAAACTTGGAGTTTCCATTTTACTGTTCAGAATCGCTGTTTCTGAAGCTGGCATTTGCACAATTCATCAGTATTGGAGAGAAACAGAAGTTCTGACTGAAGTAAGCAAAAGTCTAGAAATCACATTATGATTTTTGCAAACGTGATTTTAAAAAAAAAAAGCACAAATGAATTACTCTGGCAAAGTTTCGTTATCATTTTCAACTTGAACTCATCAATGTGGAGTACTATTCTTGGATTCTGTAGTGATTGCTTCTTCATAGAATGAAGCATAGCTAGACAATTGCACAAGGTTTAACATACGTTGTTCACCATGCTAGCAATTTGAATGTTTCTCTAAATTTTGGAACATGCAAAACATAATACAATGATAAACAGTAATTCATCCAGCTACTTACAGAGTGTATTTGACAACCTTTTAAAGACATGTGAATGTTCTCTAAGCATTTATTTGAACGTCTCTGTATGGAGTAGATTCTTCACTTGCACTTGGTTTATTGGCAGTTTACCTATGTAAATGATACAAATATGTGCATGCATATGTAAATGAGGCTCTGTGGATGTTGGAGATGTCTGTATGTATATGCATCGAAGGGTAGGACCTGGCTCGTGTTGTGTACCTGAAATTCTGGCTCTCCTATGACTAGTTTCATGCTTGAGGAGAACAAAGATCACTGCACAGGAAAACATCCCAGACTTGCTCTGAAGGAAAATGTTGATTCTCTAAAGCATGCAAATGTGGTGTTGTCTTCCCTCTCAAACGTGTATGCTGTTTTTTCAAAACACATGCTTACACTGGAGGAGAACTAAGGAAACTTTGTTTAACGTGCTGATGTGTAATTATCAGCATCTTTGACAGAGTCTAGCATTTGTCTCTGGATGTACCAAGTTTCAGATGGTGGTGTTGCTCATTGTGGGGAGGGAAGTGACAAATTCCTGTGCACACCATTGGTATTTTGAGTGTTGTCTCCATTGTACAGCCCACCTTGGGCACAGTTCCTGGGCAGAGGGCTTGTACAGTCTCAGCTGTAGTTTCAAGGCCTAGCTGGACAACATTAGCAGAAAGCAAGTAAATACAATTGAGCTACAAAGTTTTGAGTGCTGTGTCTAGAAATACATATATATGTGCATTCATAGGTATGTGTGTATATAAAATCATGTAAATTCCTGAAAAAAAAAAACAAATTCTCTTGAACTCAGTCCCTATTAGCCTCTCTAGTTTTACTCATTCCTGAACTTGGCTTTTCAGAGAGTGTTTTATGTTAGATTCATTTCCAAAGACTCCTGTTGGGAAACTTGTTGCAACAGAATGACTCTAAAATTACTTCTGCCGGTGTTTCCTGGTCTTAAGTAAAAAGAGGATGTCTCCTTTCAGTAGTGTCATACGCCATCAGTCTTACCTGGACTTGGTGACACTGGCATCTCTGCTGTAGGAAAGACTCCCTGGGCTCCTCAGGAGGGGCGATGCTTCAGCTGAGGCAGTATTATAGAGAGCATGTGGCTTGAGGGGAGTCAGAGGCCTGGATATGTTTCAACTGAGGAGCCCTGGGTCAGAAATGGGAACAGAGACTGGAGACTTTGTGACTGACTCAGCACTGTCTGAGCTTTGTGGCCCTGTACTAACCACACTGGCGTACCCATGAATGATCAAACAAGATGACCTTTATCTGCCAAACCCTTTCTGCTCTTTTTCATATTGTCTCCATTTCCCAAGACTGAAAAGAATGCTTTTGGGAGTTAACAAAACCTGCTTTGCCTAGTGCTTTCCTTCCCACGGAGCTGAGAAAGGGAGAGGTACTCCCAGGCTGTGCTGGGTGCTTCCATGTAACATAGCCATAGGGTAATCAGCAGGATGAGTGGATGGATACTAGGTCTCTGTTCTTATTATTAGGTTGAAATTAGCTTCCTACCACTCCTCAGTTGTTTACAAACATCTTAATCTGTGGTCTTGCCCCTCATAGTAAATGAAGCATGTTGGCTTCTAGATGACTTCCTCTCCCCTCTCTCCACCTTTCTCTGTAGTGCTAAACAAATACTTGTCTCTTAATTCCTCAAGTCGTCCAGCATGTATAAACATGCTGGTACTGTGGCTAGATTTTCTCCTGAAACACTGGCATTTGTTGATCACTCAGAGGCAACTTAGATTTTTAGCCAGGTTTCTCCTGTGCTGTATATAGTGAGTTCATGCGTTCAAGTGTTGTGATTGATTGTGTCTCTTAAGACAAATTTTTTTTGGAAGAAAGTAATTGAATCGTAAGATGAAAGATGAGAATGCTAGTTGTACTCAAACTCAAAATATAATGTAACCTGCTTATCCCACAGAGAATGAATATCCAGATGGCACATCCCTTTCGCTAGATGTACTTAGATCTTCCAAATAATAATGGAAATTGGAAGATTTCCAAACCTGATAATCAAGGTTTATAATGAACACACTAATCTTAGATGTATTAAATAGCATTGCTAACTCTTTTATTAGAATAAAAATGCATTCCTGTGAAGGTCGTTAAAACTAGAAGTTGACTACTCTATTTATGGGAATTTTAGTGAATGAAGGGTAGTGCCTTTTTTCTAAATTCACACATGCAATGCATTGATAGCAGAATCCAGAACCTATTAAGGTATTGGAAGTATTAAGGATCATGCATTGTATTGACTTTTTAAGTGGCATCTAGGTATGTTTGGTACACACACTGTTTGTTTTAGTATCTGTGCTTTGCTCCTCCCTTTTAAGTACCCTGGTACTTAAAGCCTTGCAGTGGATTTCCACTGGATATATATTTATATGAGTTTTGAGAAGTTACTTTTACAGAGTTGAAATTTCAAGTCACAGGAGAATAGGACTCATGGGAATGAGTGACAAGGACAATTTGTTGGAGGCAAAAGGAGAAGCAGTGGATCACCGCTGAACATGCAGTGAAACCGTGGTTGTTCAACATTGTCTGTGCATTCATTTCTCTAAGAATTTTGAGAGAGGAAATGAGGAGAAGCTTGGGTGATGACAGGACACATAGCAGACAGGGTTCTTTGAAAACAAAACAAAGTATTTGACTCTCTGAGCAGTCTTTTAAACTGAAATTGGGCCAAATTACATCAGCAACGGCAAATGTTTGGCATGTGATTTGGTAATGAAATCACTTTATTTTTATTATCCTACAGACATTTCCACAAACAGATGATTTTTCAAATTTATCAGTGAAAAAGCCATGAAGCCTGGCCAGAGTAATGTAATCAGACAGTCTAAATAAGACTTTTTCAGGCATTTGGGAATTTAAAAATTTTTGGCTTGCCAGATAACAGTAGCTTTAGGTCTGTACTTTCGCAGCACTGTGCTGTTTCTCTGTTCCCTGCCTAATGGCTTTGCAAGTAATTGACAGAAGGGAACTGTCCCACCCTCACCTTATTTCCTAGATACTTCATACAGACTCCCACAGGGAGTGACACCCTGTTACTTTCACACAAAACACTACTGTTGTCAGCAGAGTGGCTTAATTAAGTCTGAATGAAACAAAAGGTTATGACAGGGTGTGCTCCTGTACCTGTGGCTTTGTAGTGCTTTTGGGTTTGACTGTGTGAAGTCCCCAGCTGTGTGCCCATCCTGTGGGCTGGGTGGGGTGTGTGGGGCCAGGAGTGCTCCTGCGTGGCTCCACACACAGCCCCTGCCCAGGCTTTGCTGGGGTCAGGCCTTTCTCCTGGCCCCAGAAAGGCCCCAACGGTGCCAAATGTGGTTATTAGGGCTTTGTTGTTAGCTACGTTTCCAACTTCACTCTGGTAATGTTTGTGTACTGATAAGTGAGGAAATACATAACTTTTGCTACCAAGAGGTGATTAAACACTTGGCTGCTAAAAACCAGATTTCAGACAATAAGACAATTTCCTGTCTCCTACAGTTTAGGTCCTTCCCGAGGTTCCCATGTCTGTCCTGAGAACTGATGTTTTGGGGATGTGGTTGCTCACTTTCCTCTTTCTGCTGACAAATCTAATTCTATGTTACTTTAGGCATCTGGGCTTTTAATATACTTTTGGTAGACTGTAAAATAGTGCAATTCAAAAAGATGCTGTATCGGAAGTGAAAATGTATTTTAGTAGAAGCTGATTTTTTTACACAAACAACAGAAGTTTTACTAGCATTTGCCCTCCAAAAAGCCTTAGTGCTGGAGTTTGAGGTGGGGGGGAAAAAAAGTGTAACTGGGATCTGCTGTAAAAACAAAGCTGAAGTTTCCTTTTAATGCCCTTGAAATTGGGTTAATTTGCTTTCCTTTCTCTGTTACAGTGTTTAAAGGTGGATTATTCTGTGTCAACTCTCAAAATTCCTACATTCTCTAACATGTCCACGCTTACACACAAATTTGTTTGTGCCTGCAAACAGCCAGGTTTCTGCAAACTAACCTAAACATCCATTTGCCATTTCATATCTCTAGAATATTTGTGTCTTAACCTGTATATCTGAAGAACAGTTCTTGTGGAAAAATAATCTGAGCTTATACCATAAGGTGATGTTATTACAGTTTTCTGATTATTCAGTAATTTAGCCTTTTCTTCAGGTTGGAAATGTTTTTGTGAGTTTAAGCTGTATTTTGAAACAAACCTGGCAGGGGAGGAGAAATAAGTATTTCTGTGGTAAAAAGCCTTTGCAGTGAGAGCTGTTGTCCTGACAGCTGATCATTGTTTTGCTTCAAATCTTCCTTAACTGTGAGAGTCAGGCAGGCACTCAAATAGGCCTTGATTTCATTGTAGGTCTTGGGTGGTATGTCATTTCAGCTGACAGGAGAGCTGTACTTCACGTCTACAAAAGTTTGGAGTCAGAAATACATGAGAGCCTTGGGCCTGTTGTACTAACCATCAAGGAGATGAGGGCTGTGATGGGTAATAGTGACATCTTGCATTGATTCTGAACTACAGTCTGGCTACAACTGTATACAGGTATCTTCCTCCAGAGGTTGCAATTCTGACTTGATCCTCATAGAACCCTTGCTTTCAGAAGCAAACTTGTGGTGAATACGATTTACATTGTGTCACGTGAGTGGCTAAAGAGCTGTACTTAAAATGGTGCTAGCAATAGTTGGCTGCCAGACTGGGGAAACACATTGTGATTTCAGTGGTTCCTGATGTAGACTTATACTTGTCATTCTTACTAAGAGTGCAGGTGCTGTATTGAGGAGATGCAGATGTAATCAAACTGGAATAAGCTTCAAGTGCTTTGAAACTCAGAACTTTTTAAAACCTTGAAAAGTTGAAGAAGTGCTCTGAGATCAAGAGGATAAAATTTCTGAAAGCTACTAGAAAATTATGATAATAAAGGAGTGCAACACCCAGAGAAAATTAGGAATATGCTGCAGAAAATTATCTGGTAGTTATAACAGACCACACACACCAAGCCTGAGTCCATAGGGTGTATGTAGTGCTGACCCAAGCAGAGCTGATCCTGGGAGCCTGACTAAGGAGGTCTGTGGTTTGTCAGGGACTGGGATGGCTTCCTTTCCAACTTGTTGGTGCTAAAACCCAGCAAAAATTTTGCCTAGTTTGAAGCATGTGTTACAGGCAATTGACAGATATGCTAAAGCAAGTTCAGAGAAGAGCAGCAAGAGTAGTCAGAGCTTTAGAGAACGTGACTTGTAAGAGAGGCTTAAATCCCTTCTCCTAATCTATGTTAGAGAGACCCAAAGAGGAACACTACAATTACTTGGATCACAACTAGAACTGTTATTTATTTCACATTCTCTCTGTAATAGTCAGCTAGATCAAATTCAGATTAGTTTTTTAAAGTTTGATTTTTGCCTTGGACCTTTGCTAATCCTGTTTTAGCCCTGAAGAATGGTTTGGTTCTTAAGCTTGTGCCTGTTTCTGCTCAAGAAACCAAGAGATATTGCCTTGCTCATCTTACATCACTGCCTAAATTTGTTCGTTTGACTAAGATACTAATTTAAAAGGAAGCATGTGGTTATGCCATACTTTGAATTAGTCTTGCATTGCTTACTTCCACTGCCTCTTTGAATGAGTTACAAGAGCAGCTCTAAAAGAACCTGTGCAACAGCAAATACTCATGACTGGTGTCCACCTCCCCATCCAGCTTGTACTCTGCCACCCACCTCCCCATCCAGCTTGTACTCTGCCACCCACCTCCCCATCCTGCCTGTACTCTGCCACCCACCTCCCCATCCTGCCTGTACTCTGCCACCCACCTCCCCATCCTGCCTGTACTCTGCCATGCTCCCTGGATTTACAATTGAGATAAAACAACTGCCCCAGGGTAAATTGCAATTTGGCTAAGAAAACATTGCAAGAGATGGTAGTGAGCTTCCTGCCAAGGACTACACACCCAGATCTTTAGTAACAAGTTATGCTGATCAGCAAATGCTCAGTGGAAGGCAAAGGCATTTCTCTCAGATTTTTTTTTTCCTTGTCTTCTTTGGTTTTTTTTAGTGAGGTAGGAGATAACTGCGTGGGGTAGGAGCCTTTCCTGAGAGGTGAGGGCTGTTGTGAGTGGTGGTGCTGCTCACTGCCTGCCTTAGCTAGCAAAGGGGCTGCAGGGACTAGGCTGCTTGCTCTTCTTGGCTCTAGGCATCTGGGGTGGGAAGTTCAGATGCAGCCCTGATAGTGGCAGAACAAGCATGGCCAGTGGTGTTGAGGCAGTTGTCTTTCTGAATTTCACCCTGACTGGAATGTAAAAACAGAGTCATTAACACATGGCATGTAAATAAACATTGATCTTCTGTGTATGTTTATCTGCCTTCTATTGTGTTGGATGTTGGTGTAAAAGAGCCAGTTACACATCCTGATGTGAAATTTGCTATGAACTCTTTGCCTGTCTTTGAAGCATGCTCCTTTTAATACTTTTTTGAGCATATTTAATATTTACTTTTATTTTTCAAGATCCTTCCCTTCGGTAACTAAGGGCTGTTAGATACCTTCTTTTTTTCCAAACAAAAAATATTTGGAAATGAGAACTAGAGGTGCTGACATTTGATTTTTGCTGTTTGATATGCTGCTGGCAGCTTGGTTTGTTGGTTCTGTGTGAGAGCTGTTAACTTTCCCTGCCATCAGAAATGTTCCTGAAAAGTGTTACACTGAAGATAGATTTTCTAGTTCTTGGTATTTGAACTGTTCAAGTCCATCTTGCTTGTTGACACAGCTAAGAGATGCTGGCTGATCAGTTCCTAGTGTTTTCAAATTGCAAATTAAGATGTAAAAAGTAAAAACATGATCTACCCATGTTAACTGGTGTGTGCAAGTGACCAGTGAAATAAACTGGGGGGGTGGGGTGGGGAAATGTGGTTATTGCTCTATGGAGTTGTTTTTGGCTTTATTAGTCAAGTGGCTGTGAATGCTAGCACTGGAAAATCTAGTGGCTTTGAAGATTGCAGGAGCATGATGAGCTGGAAGAAAATACTCTGGGAGCTCAGGATTGCTGCTTTGTTGTGCAGCATTGCATGTTGAGCACAGCTATAGCTGCCATACGCTACTGTACCGTCATTCTGCTTAGGAAAGTTAGAACCAATGGGGCTTTTAAAATCTGGATTCAGGCTCAGACCCAATAGCTAGTTCTGTATGAGCTCATTTACTAGCTTTTAAAAGCTAAGTATTAATTGGGTTTTGGTTAATAATTTGCTTAATATAAAAATGTATTTTAGAACTTATTTTAAAATACTCTGTGAAATGACCTTGAAATAACTTCACTCACCACTTACTTTGAAAAAGCAGTTGCTAAGTAGAAGCTTTATCTGATTTATTAGATTGTTATTATTTAGTTAAAAATGTCAGGCTCAGCATACTATTTCATCTCATTCTGTGAACAGGCCAGGTTAGAGCAACAGGGATTTTATTTTTTTTTTTTAATTAATTGGTTGGGATTTTTTTCTAAGCATATTACCAGCTGCTTCTTGTAGCAAAGCCATGGTTGTTGACCAACTTGTTTACATGCTTTGGATGGCATTAAACATGAGGAGTCCCTTCCTCTGAGTCTGTACACAAGTAGAATTGGTTGGTCAGCCTATGACCCTGAAACCATATAGAGGATTAATTGTTTTCTTGCAGTCACAATCTCACAAGTGTCACTACTTGCAAGGCCTCCAAAATTGAAGGCTTGGTCTTTGCCATGCTCTGAGATGAGGGTTTTGGTGCCTTTGTTTCTTCATCTCAGTTCACTAGTTCTGGGGTTGGCTGAAATGTTTTGTTTCATGGGTTTGTTTTTGGAATTTTTTACTGAGTTTTTAAGGATAGCCTTAAAGCATTACTTCAGTATGACAGACGTAAGCCTACAATAAAAAGCTAGGTACTTAAATGCTGGCAGCCATATGCACGACCAGGATAGTCAGGCAACATTCTTTCTGCAAGGTTTATCTTGTTTTCATTTTGACTGTTTAAGCAACTGGCCAACAACAACAACAAAAAAATTAAAAAAAATAAAGCAATCTATTCTGAGTCTTGGGTGTGGGTTTTTTCCTCTCCTGTTTTGATTATAATGAAAGACAAGTAAGAAGATATGCTATTAAAAATTACACTATTAGTTCCAAAGGATGTTAGATAGTTTATTTTGTGCTTTATTTGAGCAGATTTTTGGATAAAAGCAGTTGCCTGATTTCTACTGGAAATGCTGTTTGTTTAAAAGGAGTACAAGATTTTTTTTTTTGTCAAATGATGTGGAGATTTTCTTCAGATAACAGTTAACTGCGGTGCAGGGGAACTGAAACTTTCTGGAGGTGCTTTTTTGCATTGTATCTACCAATTGCCATTTAAAAAAACCAAAGTTTTTGTAAATAGTTACAAAAGCTCTGAGATCAAGTCAACATATTTAAATATGACCAATGCTGCCTGAGAGAGCTCTTTAGAAAAGCTCCAAATAACAAAGTTCTGACAACTTTGGTGCATCAACAAAGGAATTCTTGACCTTCTAGTGCACTGGATGTGTACAGCCTTTCTTTAATGTGTTGCATAGCAGACTGTAAGGTTTACATGTCTTTCATACCATTGCTTTTTTTTTCAAACTATGGAAACATGTTTATATGCAAATCTAATATTAGTAGATATATCCAAGAGACAGAGAGGACAGATGGACAAGCGTGTCCAAATACATCTAGCAAAAATGAAGGCACGTGGTTTTTTTCCATGCAGAAGCTTATCCTCCAAAAAAGAGAAAAAAGAAATCCCAGTAAAGATGAGCCAAATGAATGCAATAAATGTACTAACGTTTCACTTCTGGTATTTTGACCCAATAAAACAGGAGGGCAATAAAGATAGATCCTCTGATCCCTGGGTGCAGCAACTGCAGGGTGCAGTGCTGAGAAAAGAGCTCTGTCCAAAACCAGCCTAGGTTAAGCAGCCTCAACTCTGTGTTAGTCTTTTACGGAGAAAGATGATGTCTCCATTTTTTGCAGTTGCTAATATGGGTTCTTTTGGCAGGAGATGACAAAACTGCACATTTCTGAGGTGCATATTTCTGGGTGCAAAGGGGTAAAATGCTGGTGAAATCAAAAGCAGAAATGGACTTGTCATGTTGCGCTTCCTGCAGTGGTACAGAGGTTTTTTTGCTGTGGTTGGTGGCAATTAGGGGTGCATGAGCCTCACTGTTCCAGCTGTCTTTGAACTTCTGCAACAGTGGTATTTCTGTTGTGCTCACTCTCTAAACATATTTGTGCAGCAAGATCCAGCTATTCTGAATAAAATTCTAAGGTAGATTTTAAAATAATCTTTAGTGCAGTGTTCTCACAACCCTGTGGAGAGTTAGGACCTCTCATAAAAATACATTTAACTGAATATTCTTTTTCTCAAATGAAACATTTTTTTAGCTTACTAATTTTATGAGTGGCTCCTAAGCACAGTATAATAGAGGAAAATACACTTTTGGAGATTACTTACTTTTTGTAGGATGACTTTAATTAGCTTCTATAACTTCTCCTCCTCATTGATGGAAGAATTACTTTTTTTTTCTCTTCTTTTGCATGTAGTATAGATCTGTTAACCACAGAAATCTTGGGTATATGTTTCCTTAACTGGCCTCTTTCGATAAATGAGGAAAAGAATTATTGTTTTAGGCCAGCACTGTTCTTTTTCTATATATTACACATCCTTCATTGTTGCCAGTGACTGGACTGGTTTGTAGGAAAGGAGATGACTTTCTACAGGGGTCTTCATCTAGAGAAGCAGTGAGTACCTGAACAGGGTTGCTGAGTTTAGCGGAACAGCATATATTGAAGTGCTTTGATTAGACCAGGGCTGTAGCAAGATTAGACTCACATATTGGGTTGACAGAATGCATCATTAATTTGTTTTTTCTTAAATAAAGCTTTAGCTAGGGACATTTTTACTATTGTCTGAAGTGGCATGTAGGACTTTATTTTTCAGTGACTTCAGTTATAATGTTTTAAACTATTAAAACTATATTGCCTATTCAGTGGATTCGGGGTGTATTTGACTGCACTGTTGTATCCAGCGAATGTCAACGGATTTACGTGATAAAATCTGAGACTACAAATGTGAGGTGAACTGTAAGTCAGTAAGTCAGGAATGTCCTACTGAGCAGTCCTGTTTTTGCCAGAAGCATTTTCATGTCTAGTAAAGGGGATGAAGTGAAAAGTGGAAAGAGTTTCACGCTGCAGTTTCTGGTAGCTGCTCGCCTTAGATGCTTACGCAGCTGTTTGTCTTTGTAGACTTTCCAGGGAAACAGTCATTGCTGATCCAGAAACTGTGCTGTTTCATTACATGTTATGCCTATCTTGTGTTGCATCACATTTAGCTTTGCCACGAATACACTCTTGCACAAATCCGTGTAGGATGTAAGCCTGTGGAGTCGTTCAAATTAATTCTAGTTACATGTGTGAATTTTCACTGAAGAGTAGAAATGATGCTTCTGCTTCGTGTGCCTTAGGACAATGAAGGGTGTCTCTGTGTATACCTGGCTGTTGAGATAGAATCTAACCTTAATCTTCTGGTTTTCACCTCCTAAACAATTGAAAGGCAGAAATGACAAAATGTTGAATTCCTGGAGTGGTTGTCACTTCTGACTTTATCCTGAGAACACAGGGATAGAATCATATTTGAACATGCTTTTATTTTGCAGGCCTGAGTTAATGGTTGAGTACTTTGAACAGGAGAGTAGTGAGGGAATTTAGAGTTGGACCGTAACAGTGTAATGCATTGAGCTACAACAGGATTTGTTTGTTCTTAACTGTGCAAAGGGGTACTTCTTGGTTGCATCCTCCACCTACATGCTGCTACCAACTGGTGGATTTCTTGACTGTGAGCCTGTAAGTGCTGAGAGTTGGCTGCTTTTTTTTTTTTCCTTACGTTTTCCAAGGTACATGCGTAGATTCTGATTTTAACTTATTAAAGTGGATGAGATTTTTGTGACTAGGTCATTGTGGAGTGCTAATGGGGGGTTTGTTAAACGTAGTGCTAGTATTCTTACTCTCTCCCTCCTTTCTCTCAAAACCTCAGTTGTTTCTGCAAGCTTGCTTTACTGTGTGAAAACCAAGGGAGGCATTCTGCAAATTCTCAGCTGTTGAACTGCATCTGATTTTTCCAGAGTGGAATATAGGTGGCTGCATTCACAGGCTGCCGATTCAATACTGGGGCATGGGAGGGGTTGGAAGAGGACTCTACTTCTCATCCCTCTTTCCCTTTACTCTTCTCCTATTTTGTAAGTCTTATATTTGCACATTATATACTGCACCTGGCACAAAGGTAATTCTACTTTTGGAAAGGTAACTTATGCTGCCATTTAGCTTGGCACTAAGTGCTTTTTTTAGTGTAGAAACACTTTCTGGAGATTTTCAAGACACTGCCTTTCTTAAACATACTAACAGAGAGAAAGTAGCATCTTTTACAATCAGATTGAACTTTGAGTAGAATCAAGCTTATGAGACTTACCAAATGCTGTATATGTTTGTATTACTACAAGTGAAAATTTCTGACATCTATTAATTCTACCAAGGGGGGAAAAATACATGAAGTTTCTGCTCTATTTCAATCTGAAGATAAATAAGGCAGTAAGTAGTGTGCTTGGTTATAGTGTGGGACAAGATTTATACAGAAACATTTAAGTATCTTTCAGGTAAAAGTATAGCACTTTTTAATAGTACTGTAGAAACATAGAATTTTATCTGCAGCTTAAGAACTTTTATGAAATAAGCATAGACTTATCAGTGGTTTATTTTGAACTACAAAAATTTCCATGCTTTGCTTAAAATTTTAGTCTTAAGTGGTCCTGAGTTTGTCACTAGGTAAATATTACTGACCTGTAAATTTGCATTAGTCTTCTTCAATATCAATTTTATAACTAGTATTCTAGACATTCTCTCACAAAGGCTCAACTCAAAACAACAGGCCTATTTACTTACCATAATTTATATCATAACTGTAAAATTTTCATTATAGTTACTACTTTGCTGGAGTTTGGAGCAGGAAATTCAATATACATAACCTTACATGTTCTTGTTGCTGATGAAATGATGGACTGAAGGGGTGCCTGTGCAGGGCAGGCCACTCTCTGGGTGCCCATGGGGAGTTTGTGACACTTGACTTTTCTCCGCTTGGCTGGGGAACTTGTGGGTGCAGCAGTGGGCAGTGAGGGGCCAGTGAATGGGCAGATCAAGAGTCCTTGTCTTGGCTCTCTTTCTTAGTGTGTACATGTCATCTGCTAGAGGATGTGTTTTCTCAGTATTTCAAGCATTTATAAGATCTTTGTATGCCACCAAGATGATCAGGGGATTGGAGCATCTTTCATATGAGGAAAGCCTGTGGGAACTGGGGCTGTTTAGTCTGGAGGAGGCTGAGGGGGTATTTCATTCATAAGTATATAAATGGTGGGTGTCAGGAGGTTGACACATCCCTTTTTTCTATTGTATCTAGCAACAGGACAAGGGGTAATGGGATGAAGCTGAAATACAAAAAGTTCCATTTAAACGTAAGAAAAAACTATTTCACTGTTCAGGTGAGGGAGCCCTGGCACAGGCTGCCCAGGGAGGGTGTGGAGGCTCCTTCTCTGAAGGTCTTCAAGACCCACCTGGATGCATTCCTGTGACCTGACCTAGGCAGACCTGCTTCAGCAGAGAGATTGAACTAGATGATCTCTAAAGGTCCCTTCCAACTGTGCTGTTTTATGATTCTGTGAATATGTACGAAGATAAATTATTTTCATAAAGGGAGAAACTTGGCATTTCAAATTCAGGTGCTTTTTTCTGCTACGTGGATGTGTAATTGTGTTGGATTTTTCCCTTCCTTGTTAATTCTTTGTGTACTTTTGCCTGCTCCCGTCTTCTTGTAACCGTAGGTGCTGTTCTTGGGCAGCATATTAAATTTAATGAAGCTTCTCAATTAACAGAAACTATTTACATGCATTTGCAGGCAGAAGACCAGCCCTTTATACTATGAGATTTTCACTGAGAAAAATGCCTTCTCTCAATATTGCTGTCTTGTGCTAACATGGTATGTTCATGGTAGCAAAACACGATATAACGTCTGACACGATACTGATTCTTCAGGCAGGCCACAGAGGTCTAATTCTGATCTTACTCTTGGATAAGCTGCCCTGTAATCTATACAAGTCTTTGTCCTTTTGTCTGCAGCCTGAACAACAGATATGCACAGTCATCATCAGTCCTCTTCAGCAACTGTTACTTAGATTAATTTGTGGAATATGCTTTGGAAAGTCAAGTTACCCTTTACCTTTTTAGGACATGCTGTGACACTGTTAAAAGGCATTTGTGAATGGCCATGTGGCTGTCAAGAAACTGTTGTCATTTGTCCAGCCCTTTTTGTTTCAGAATAGATTGTTCAAGACTTCCTTATGTGATGTCCGTTGTCATGATCTGTGTTGAATTTCAAGAAGCAAATTTCAGAAACAGGCTCAGATGAGGCAGGAGACTGGCTTTAACAGGAGGTGAAAATAGGAAGCCATTCAAGATTTGTTTTGCTATGAGGTTTCTCCTGTGACTTTGCGAACAGAGAGCTAGGGAGGGAGGGCAGAGATGGGACAGTGGTACCGTCCCTTTCCTTTCTTAATAAATATAACAATGCCAATGCAGTAAGAATTACATTTGTAGGGGGTTTGTGCTGATTTGACCTGAGAAGTTTCAAAAAAGATGACAAAGTGCCAAGAGAAAACTACACCAGCAAGAGGCACCCTTAATAAATCAAAGAACAAGTAGTTCTGAGACATAAATATGTCTATGGAAGGTAACCATGGATGATAGCAAACATAAAACCATTTTTCACAGTGTCTCTAGGCAATTAGGAAGATATTTTGTCCATGGTGATTGAGGGAGGGAAAGGGCAGAATCCTCCTTAAAATATTGACATACTGTGTTGCAGAGCATCGGGAGGAGCTAACTGTGTTCTGTGTGGGTTTTATTACTTGGCAGGATCCACTATGACTAAATCTCAAAAGACTGCTTTTTAAAAAAAAGTTGCATTTATTTATATATAATACAGTTAGCCAAAAAACAACCCTACCTTATCAAACCATGTATGGTCTTTATTTGTGAAATGTTTTATAACTGCTTACTAAACATTACTGGAAAACTGTGTAGCTGTGAAGGCAACCACTTGTTTGTCACTACTCAGAGTTCCCATGTTAATCATAGCAAAACATGTGCAGCAAAGAGCTGACCCAGACACAACCAGCAATCCTCTTCAGTCAGAATAACATCTGCACTCCATTTTCTTCCTTTATATAATTACATCTGTTGATGTTTTCTTAATATTTAACATGCAATGAGGAATGGTTTTGTGAAATTATGAATTAAATATGTTCTTTTAGGAGGAAGCCAAGTGGCTAATGCACCAACCTAGCTTGAACTTATTTAATATTTCTAGTTAAAAAACACTTGCCTGAAGCAAAGCAAAAGCACCTCACAAGAGCTCTTCTTTCAGTGGATATTTATTTGAATTATTTATTCAATTTTGTGAAGGAATTTTTGCACTTTTACGATTGGGTTGAACAAAAGTCATGGACAAAAGTCGTCACCAGATCATTTTTGCTAAAGTTGTTAAATTTGAAAACAAATGATGAACAAACTAAAATAAATAAATGACTCTCTTCTGTGAAATTGAAATGTAATGGGAACCAGACTCGTATCCAGTGAGCCTCCAGATAGTCCGTGCTTGCTTTGAAACCATAATCACTGTCTGGCTATGTGTGCGGGATGCACAGGAGCACGTCTGGCGTGTGACATAATAGGGTTGGATTTGCAAAGTGACACAGCTCAGCCTTGCAGCCAGAGCTCTCCCCCTTCACTTAGGCCTACCTCATCTCTGCCTGAGCCCAGAGACTGAACTGCTGGCATAGGTTTTCATGAAATCTGGGTGGGTTTTGGAGAGGTGGCTGGGGGATCGTAGGAGTGTGTGGAACAACACCATTGTCCAGCTATAAGACTGTTTCTTATCAGTTTTTAATAATCAGTCACGAAAATGTAAGCATCAGATAGGGTTGGGCTTTAGTTAGTTTGCTTTCGGGAAATCCTTTGCTTGTTAGTGTGTGAATACTTACAGCTGTCAACTAAAATTTGAGTGAGAATTCTGTTACAATTTCTGAAGCACTTCTTCTGAGGATACCCAAAATTAGATTTAAGCTATTAAATATGATTGTCCTGAAGGTAAAGATGCTGACCAGTGGGCAAAATAGAATAGAACAGGCTGAGTGCCATGACTCTGGTGAAGCAGGTGAACTAGGCTGTTAGATTCAGGATGTGCCCTTGCTTGAAAGAGAGTCACTAATGCTGTAAGACTATGGCTTATCATAGATTTATCTAATAAATCTACCAAATGTACACAAATTTCCTCTTTAAAACAAAAAAAACCCACACCAAGAATACTGCAAACATTTTTTAAACACTAAATGTAAGAAATATATGAGCAGATGTTCAAAAGTGTTTGGCTTTTTGCTTTTTCTTCTGTGTTTTTATCAAATAATTTTATATCTGCATGAAACACAGTGTATTGTCTTGTATAAATTGACTAAACATCACATACAAACAAAAATTGAATGTTTGTTGGTTTAAATAGGTAACTTGAAGTCATTCTCCATTGCTTAAGTCCAGTTGAGTACAAGTCATGTGGATAGATTAAGTTAGAAATTGTGTGGAATTCAGTACAAAACCCCGTGTAAGACTCCTCCTTTTCTCTGATAGTGTTTAATTATTGGAGGTGGCCCCTGTGGCTTGCGGACTGCCATAGAACTTGCCTTCCTGGGAGCCAAAGTTGTTGTCGTGGAGAAGCGGGACACTTTCTCCAGAAACAATGTGCTGCATCTCTGGCCGTTTACAATCCACGACCTCCGGGGACTGGGAGCAAAGAAGTTCTATGGAAAATTCTGTGCAGGGTCTATTGATCACATCAGTAAGTATCTGAGGGCATGGACACTATTCAGGTAAGAGATGTATCAAGTTCAGAAGATTAATGGAGATTATTCTTGGTTCATAATAAAGGTCATCTGCCTTAAATATGCACGAGTGCGTGTATGCACATATACAGGAAAGAAAGAGTCTCATAGAAGCAAAATTGCAATTGAACAAATGACAGCCTTATGGGGCAGCTTTTTGTTAGTCTAGATTAGTTAAACAGTAGATTTTTATTATGAAGTATGAAGAACATTGATATTCCAGTTTGTTGAAGGTAGACACGACCATTAATCTAGTGAGAAAATAAGCAAAAGTGGGATATTTTACAGGTAAATATGCTGTCAAATTTTCTGTCCTAGTGTCTGCTAGCTCTGCTAGCAGATCTTTTAAATATCATTTAGAAGGAAACTCCTATAAAAGCACTCTAAGCTGCTCACTGAAATGGGTTGTATTACCTACGAGATTGGGCTGCAAGAAGAGGATACTGAAGAGAAAATTCTGTGATGGTTGCTACATTGGCAATCGTCACAGTATGGGAAATAATAACGCTGCATGCTTGTGTTAACAATGAATATCAGCTGGCTGACATGCTGGTAGCAGCTGTCATTACTTGCATATTAAATGTATCTTTGTTACTCACTGTCTACAGGTATTCGACAACTTCAACTTATCCTCTTCAAAGTTGCACTTATTCTAGGAGTTGAAGTCCATGTGAATGTAGAATTTGTGAAAGTGCTGGAACCTCCTGAAGATCAAGAAAACCAAAGTACTATTTATCATAATGTAGTTCTGTTAACAGTAACCTCTTTTTACGTCAGGCGTTATGTGAAATCATTGAAGGTAGTTGAATTCTGTTTTAAGAAAGGGGATGTTTTTACTCTTCTTATTCAGCTAGGTTTGCTGTATACAGTCACAACCATGATAACTATCATTGTGACAGAATGCTGATAATTCTTAAAATAGGACCTGATCTGAGAGATTGAGGTTTTGCACTATGCCTTCTGGCAAGTGCTTGAGGCTTTGTAGGGAGTCTGGTGTGGGTTTTTGGTATCTTCTTGCAAAAACAATTTTTAATTGATAATATAAATATTGAGGATGGATTAAGCTCCCTGGGCCTCATTTTGCTTTCACATCTGATATAACTCCCACTGGGAAACAGAGTCGTATGAGGCATCTTAAGCAAGATTTTTAACAATCAGCTTTGTGTTAATGCAAAGATTACATTTAGTTTTGTGAGTATGCTTTCATTTAATTTCTATTTAGAAGACAATTAAAAGTATTGGTGATGGAATGCTGTTTTTCTTCTTTTAAAATCCAATCCTTTCTTGCTGTTACCATATATATGTGTTGTCCTGATAAAGTCTTTGTGGCACTGTTTCTGTGAGAATTAATTACCTAAGCATATTCTCGTGATATAGGTCTGAGAGAAAGTTTAGTGCATTAGGTGATAGGAATGAGGGCTTCCACTTTTTTATTGTCAATTTACAAGCTTGACAATGTGATAATAAAGCCTGAATGTATCTTGGACTGCAGCAGAACTTTCTTGCATCAAACTGAGGCAGAATTCAGCTGTTTGAATAAAAAAATGGACCATTTCTCTTAGTGTCATTTCTTCAGACTCTGAAAGCACTTCTCCGTTCTACTACTGAAGAATGAATAAATACTATCCTTTGTGTTTTTAGAAACAGGTTGGAGGGCTGAATTTCTCCCTATGGATCACCCTTTGTCAGAGTATGAATTTGATGTTATTATTGGTGCTGATGGCCGCAGGAACACATTAGAAGGTAGGTGAATGTGTGCTTTTAGCCTTATTAATGGTCTTTAGTATATCTGGGAAAGCCTGAATGTTGGAGGAGAATATGGAACAATGGGCCATTGAAGTCTGTGTGAAAACTACTGTTTATGTGCTACTGCAGTGCTTTTATGTGGTACTGCATTGGTTGTTAAGTTGTATCTCAAAATAAATAACATCATTAGTGATTCTCATCACTGTGTATCTGCATCACCTGCAAAATTGATCATGATGCCATGGGGCTTGTTTCAAGGTTAAGTAATTATGTGATGATTTGACTTTAAGGAAGCTGACAACATACATGTAAGGGATTGTATGGTCTTTGCTATAGTGCTGTAAATTTGTAGTATACATTGAGATTAATGAGCAAAATGTGACTACCAGGTATTTAATGAAAGCATCAGGAGTGTCACTTTTATAGAGTTGGTTTAACTTCAGAAACAGTTACTTTAGGTAGGAAAGGATAATAAAAGGTGGTAGGAGAGTTGGGGAATGCTTCATAAACTTGAGCCACTGCTGAGAATTCAGACCACCTGAGCTGACTTTCTTAGTGGGACGCTAGTTAAGCTCCCGTGTCCCATGAAGATACCTATTAGTTAAATATATATACACTGTTTACCTTTAATGATATCCATGTTACTTTCAGTTCACTAAGTACACTACTCCCCTTTTTTTTATTAGCTTCATAGGTTGTCTGCTTATTCTTAAATCTGCCAACCACAATATGCTCTAGAGATAGTTCTTTATAATACTCTTAGAAATTTCCCCACACTATTGTCCAGCTGTGTCCCATAAAACACTGTTTAAATAGCCAAGTATCAGCAAAATGAAATTATTCTTGCCTCAGCTTCAGACTCTATTGAGAAGTGGATGGTTATCATAGTACCAAGATCTAAGGGAATATTTGATGCACTAAAGAGTGTTTAGGTATTAAATTTATTCCAATGAAATGAATGAGAGCACATAAACAAGCAGAGAAAAAAATTCATAGCAGATTGATTTTTTTCTTAGAAAATGCATGTGTTCTCTGAAAAGTCACCTGCAATTGGCTAAAAATATTCTAAGGACTCTCTGCTCCACTTCAGAATTTATTTACAGGTAAGAGGAACACGCAGCAGGCAAAGCTTAAATGTGTGATTGCAAGATTGGTGCTTAGTGGTTTTTTTTGATGAAAAGAGGAAGCTGGGATAAAGTAAGAGTGCAAGTAACTTCACAGTTAGTCTCACCTTGGAAATCTTGAAGTAAAGCCACTGAACATTTTGAACCTCTATTATCTTTGGAAAACCTCTTTAGCTGGTAGTGTGTGCACCTAAGCACTGTTATAGAGGTTTCAGTTTTTCGGATCTCTCTCTGCTGCTTTTGATGATTATATCTCTTACATGATTTTTCATATATACTACCTGTATAACAAAAATCTTACTTGATATTTAGCATGTTCAAAAGGCTACATTAAAAAAAAATCCTCTCCATTTACAGTATGTTTTTATTTAGTCTTCATTTCACATTTGTCCTTAACTTCTTCGCATGTTCAACTTCTTCCAATAGTTTCTCTTCAGACTTAATTTTTTTTTAGTAAGACTTTGTATTGAATGCAGTATCAGTTCTGCATCTGGAGTGGTGAGAAAAGACTCTTTGTGTTCAAGGGAATTTTGGAGGAATGACAGAATCTGATGATGTATTGTTTCATGAAGTGTAGGAATAGACACAGGAAAGAGACCAAACTACCTTGAGATGACCCTCCCTGAAAGTCCAATGTGAAGTTTCCAGTGGTTTTAATTATTTTCTTTGCTTACCAGGTTTCAGGAGGAAGGAGTTTCGTGGAAAGCTGGCTATAGCTATTACTGCCAATTTTATAAACAGAAATACAACTGCAGAAGCCAAGGTAGAAGAAATCAGTGGTGTTGCTTTCATCTTCAATCAGAAGTTCTTCCAGGACCTTAAGGAGGAAACAGGTAGGTACATCCTCACATTTTTTTTCCCCACAACCAAATAGAAGAGACAGTAGAGGAACTCTTTTTTCCTGTCAGGCCATCCTCCTATTAACATTAGTTTATATAGATTGTATATTAAAAAAAAAAGTTATAAAATGCTATTAAGGTCAGAGTCTTGCAGATGGAGATGGCCATTTATGGTACAGTGGGAGTTTTAGGTTTTTTTAGCTTGGGCGTTGCCACATCATAGCTTGTTTTAATGTTTAATTTTGTCTCAACTGTAAAAATGTCTGCTATGTTGAACAAATTTAGAAGAGCATTTTCAGTGCCCAGAGATTTCCCTTAAGACGTGTTTTGTTTGTATGCGTTCACATAGTTGGACAGCTTAAATCCCGTGGAAAACGCTCTGACCTTCTAGGAGGAGTTTGTTCTTGCTTTTTGGTGTGTAGATCTGATAAGCTGAGAACAACTAGACAGGAATATGACATAAATACTTAAAGTATAAACTGTGGAATATGTTTGTATGGCAAGGGGTTTTGGAATGATTGCAGCCACAGTCAATACAAGTGATTCCTTTATTGATTTACAGATGTTGTTATTTTTTTACTGTGAGGGTAATGGAGCCATGGCACAGGCTGCCCAGGGAAGTTGTGGAGTCTCTTTCCTTGGAGGTCTTCAAGACCCACCTCAACCCGTTCCTGTGTGATCTGATCTAGGTGGACTCATTTCTGCAGGGCAGTTGGACTAGATGATCTCTAAAGGTCCCTTCCAACCCCTACTGTTCTGTGATTCTATTGCCAAACCTCTTAGTTAGGCCCAGTGACAGGGCACTAATCTGAAACACATTTTGTTCTGTTGGCTCCCCTTTTCTACCTCAGAAGATTAAGGCTGTAGTTAACTGGCTATTCCTTAAAAGGATGCTAAATAACTTTAAATAATGTTGGACAAAATTTTAGAAGAGTAAGGCCAATCTCCTCTCTTGTTTTGTCTTGTTTTAGAGCATCTTGTCCACTAATGCTTTATCCCAGCTGGGAAAGTGAATGCATCCCAATAAGGAAGTGAACCTGTGGGGCTCAATCACAAGTCATTAATAAATGACAGAGACAGTGCATTGTACTTCATAATGAATGTATTCTCCTTTTTCAGGAATTGACTTGGAGAATATTGTTTACTACAAAGATAGTACTCATTACTTTGTGATGACAGCAAAAAAGCAGAGCCTTCTGGACAAAGGAGTGATTATTGATGTATGTAAAATGCTGGCTAAAATCCTATTTTATTTGCTTGGCACAGAATAAGTGCATAAACATCTGCATAAACATTGTTGCATATTATAGAGGGTGTTTATAGACTTACTAGGTCACTTCATTAAAGCTCGGATCACTTAGATATTACTCTGACTTTTTTGTTTGTTTTTCCCTCCAGTCAGCACAAAGTTTCTGTAGGGAATTGAAAACAATACTTCATAAATTTATCCCTTCTGAAACTGGCTGAAATGGGATCTTGACTTACCTTGGAAATACATGGTGTGGTCACCATGACTGAAAAGAAAAACTTCGTTTATTTAAAGGACAACTTAGCACTGCTATGTCCAGTTTTATTAGGCAAATAAAGAAGTGTTAAAACCTACCCCAAGCTAAACTGCAAAATTCTCTGAAGTAAATGAAACATGATAGAAGGAGGCTATAAACACAATGGCCTGAACTTTCAGAGGTATTTGGGACTTTGAGGCCTTTTCTTTTTTATTTTTTTTCCTTTTTTTTTTTTCCCTTCCCTCTTTTTCTGTAAGATGTAAGGGTTTGTTTTCTTTTGTTTCTAGAAAGTGTTTTGGCACCATTTAAATTTCTCTTCCTGGAAACCCAAAAGAGGTCAATTTTTCTTGCAAAGCAAGACAGTGCCAAAACACTCCAGTATAATTTCCCAAAGGAAGTACTTGTGGGGAGCTGTCAGAAGGCTTCTTGGCTTTCTGATGGGCCCAGTAAACTTAGTGCCATGGTTTCCTGCCCTTTTAGGGGACAGGAGCTCCCAGGACCGAGTGGCTGGCCTTGCCCAGCTGGGGTGGGAGAAGAGAAGAGCAGCAGCCCCCAGCAGTGTTGGAGGAAGTGTGAGGTGGACTGTGGGCTTGAGGGGCTGGTGTTTGTATTTGGGGCAGCCTCAGGAAACCTGTGAGGATTCCAGAGAAGAGGAACAACAGCTGTGGTCCATCACTGCTGTTTTCCTGACCTGCTCATGTCCAAGTGTGTGTGTGTGGGGTGAAAAACCGCAGACTGTCTAGAACAATTGGACTAATAGTGTGGTTCTGTGGTTATCATCCCTGTGATTAGGGGTCTCATCCACAATTAGGTTGTAAATAGAAACTGCCATGTTAATAATAGCTGACTTAAAGGAGGATGACCTGTAAAGGCAGGGTCCTTCAGCAGAGAGGCCAAAAAAAGCCTAGCCCAAAGCAAAACAACACAAAAGCTTCTATGATCCAATTTGAATGTGTCATTACTGAGAGGCCAAGTCAAACTTTCGCACTGAGACCCATGTGTGATATCATAGGTACATTGGAATTTCTGCTCTCGTGTGGTTTCAGGTGTGGAGTGCACACATGCAGAAAAGCGTTGCAGTAATGATGATAAGATCTTTTGATAGGGGGAAGTAATGTTGTGAAAATAACACATAGCCCAGGAACTGGGAGGCACTGTAATCTATTACAAATGAAGCTGCACAGGGAGTTCCTGTTTGGGGCAGTTCAGTAACCTATATTTGTGTATGAACTTTTTGGAGATGGCAAATCTCACCTGGTTCTTTTGACTGCGAGATGTGTAGTTACCACACTGATGCAATGAGACTGCCATGTTCTGATCCAAAGAGGATAGTTGAGGTATCTAATGCTGTACTTCTCTCTTTGCAGGACTACATTGATACTGAGTTGTTGCTCTGTGGGGAAAATGTGAACCAGAGCAATTTGCTATCATATGCCAGAGAAGCTGCTGACTTTGCAACCAATTACCAGCTGCCTTCCTTGGATTTTGCAATTAATCACTATGGGCAACCAGATGTAGCAATGTTTGATTTTACTTGCATGTATGCATCTGAAAATGCTGCACTAGTGAGAGAGAGGCACAGACATCAGCTCCTGGTGGCTCTGGTTGGAGATAGTTTGCTTGAGGTACAGCTTGGAATTACAGTCTTTTTTTTCCCCCCTCTTTAATCCTGCATCAATCTACCTCCCCAAAATAAACTTCTTCTCTTACACCTCCTGAAATGATGGTACCTTCTTTGGAACAGATTTTTTTTTTTTTCTATTTTATGCTACAGTTTATGTCATAACTAATGGCAGGTTGGCAGTTTCTGGCTGAGATCCTGTTTTACTTTATGCAAGCTGTCTGAAAACTGTAAGCTGTTTATCCTCAGCTTGGGTGCATGGCATAATTTTCCTCACTTCCATCACTGAGGAGAAACTTGGTCCAAATTTTTATTACAGTCTCTTTGCCTTAATATGTCTCTTTTTTTGTCTTTCTGAAGTGAAAAGTTTGTAACAATTTTTTTTAACTCATACTGACAGTTTGATGTGTTTGAGAAGATCAGACTGAAGGAAAATTAGGAGATGGGAAGAAATATATCTTCTTTCCCATTTTTTTCCCTTGACTAATTCTTGGATATTCAGTCTCTTTTTTCCTCAGCATTTACCTTTTGAGGTTAAGAAATTTGTTTTTAAATATAGAAGTTGAAAAAGGAAAAACTGAAACCAATCTTTTTCATTACCTAAGACTTGGAGGAGAGAAATGTCTAAAAATTACAAGAGTTGGCTATGTTATTACTTACTTTCTGGGCTTTTTTCCTAAGACAGTGTGAAGCCCTAGACTCCAAATTCACATTGCAAATTACTTATTTGTAATAAGACCTTAAGAATTACAAGGAATTAAAATGTAAATGCTTCTTACAGCCCTTCTGGCCAATGGGTACTGGCTGTGCAAGAGGCTTCCTAGCAGCTTTTGATACTGCATGGATGGTGCGAAGCTGGGCTCAAGGAAAACCCCCCTTGGAAATCCTTGCTGAACGGTGAGTGCTGCTTTTATCTTTTCCATCACTTCCAGTCTTTTAAAGAGTTGTGGTATGGGTAGAAGACAGTGGAATTCAGAATGCCAACAAGAGAAATATTTTTCTTCGCTGCAGTGGTATTGGTTGAAATTATCCATTCCTTCAGGTTATTGAACAATTTACAATAGCAGTAAGCTCTGTAAGCTTCTGCACACTAATACAGAGATCTAGCAATGTGAATGGCATGGGTTTAAATAGCTAACTTAAGTCACCAATGACTGGAATTAAGTGTGATCCTTAAGGAAATAAACCAAAGATATATTGTGTCAAAAGACTAATCCTCCAACCATCTGAGCACCTGTTTTTTAAATCAAAAAACCTCTCCAACTTTCCTGAAACAAGTCTAAACAAATACCTTTAACAGCTTTCCAAGCTAGTGTCTGCGATTTGAACTCTGCATTTTAGTTTTGTAGCTCTGATGCCCTCTTTATTTAGACTGATAAATGTGTGACAATAGAGAATTGCTATAATGCTGCATCATAAGCTTCTTATGTACTGTCTTTTTAACGAGAGCAAAATGCCTGTTGGCACCAACAGTCCTGGTGTTGCCATGGTCTAATGGTTGAAGTTGCTGACTTTGGTCCTGAGGGCAACTGCCTTGCTCTGCTGCAGCTGCCTGGGCTGTTGCAGAGCACATACACAGTAGAAATAGTCATGGTTGTGGTAAAGCAAGTAAAAGCATTACTAAGTACAGTGTTTGGAGAAGTTTTAAGATAGAAACCTGTGGGATGACTCAAACACAGCATAGTCCCAAATGGAAAATTGAACAGCGTAATAAAAAAGGCTGTGGTGGTTAGAAGAATTGCAGAATGATGGGATTTAGTGCTGTTATGTGGTGAAGACGTTACTCCTTGGGTGGAGGTTAAAGCAAAACCAGATGATTGAATGATGTAACCTCTTTTTTTTTTTTTTTTTTTCCCCTCCTTCTTGCTTGCTTCCTGCCTCAGGAAAATATGGGCATAAGTTCTAAGAGTCTGTCCTTTTTTGTTGTTCCTTTTTTGTCTGGCATCCTTCTGTTGAGCAAAGATAAGAAATGGGATGGGTGCATTATGCTTTAAGTGCATAACACTTGTCCTGGCAGAATCAAAATAAGGTGCAGATACCTGCAAAAAAAATATTAAAATATTCTTTATAGAACAAATATTTATTTTAATTAATATCACTTGCATCTTTTTTTTTTTCCCCTGTAAAAGAGAGAGCATTTATCGACTCTTGCCTCAGACTACCCCTGAAAATATTAATAAGAACTTTGACCAGTATACCATTGACCCAGGAACAAGATACCCAAACTTGAACTCAAGCTGTGTTCGACCTCACCAGGTCAGTACTTAAAAGACTTGCTTGTGAAATCACAATTTTTGTCCAGGAGAAGTATCACCACAAGTTGTGCACAGACAAAGTCTTTGGGAGACTTCTTAATTTAGATCCAGCTGTTGGTAAAGTTAACTTAGAAAGAAAGTAATTTTTTTCTCTCCAAGCAATTCTAGTATTATGCTACCAATCTCTTTTATATCTAGGTGAGACAATTATATGTTACCAATGAGTTACAACAGTGTCCTCTTGAAAGAGTAAGCTCCATTAGAAGATCAGTGAATCTCTCAAGACGTGGTATGTGCCATCTCATGTTTGCTGTGGCTTAATACTTGGAGGCTTCTGGGCATACAAAAACTGATCAACATGTTTGCTCTCTACTGTAACTACAGAGTCAGATATTCGACCTAACAAGCTTTTGACCTGGTGTCAGAAGCAGACAGAAGGGTACCGCAACGTCAATGTCACCGACCTCACCACATCCTGGAGAAGTGGCCTCGCACTGTGCGCGATTATCCATCGCTTCAGACCTGACCTCATGTATGTGACATCTGTAGATCTTGTTGACTATAAGATTTATGAAGCATTTACTAAAGTATGGTATCAAACCACCCAGAACAACACTGGTACTCTACAGTCCCCTTCCGTTGCTGGTTTTTGCAAGGAGGTTCACACCATTGCCAGGTTTGGGGGATGAGGAGGGTGCGGTTGATTTTGCTTTGTTGTTTCTGTATGCTCTTGCATGACATTTAAAAGGAAATACGTGTGCTTGCAAAGAGCTAGGAAGGCTTTGAACCTTATGACTTATGATTGTGTTTGTGGAAATCACATGGCTGTTTAAACCAAAAATTGCAGTGCTTTGAGAATGTTAAGAGTTGCATTCCCAAGTCTCTGGAGATGGGTTTTTACTGTATGCTTAAAACCACAGCCATAATTGCACTGTCATGAGTTACAGAAATACCTGGATGAGCCTTAAATGAGCCATCCTCAGTGTGTTGTAGTGGTTGCTATGACAGTCATGTAGGGAAACATTGGGACATGGAGATGAACAAGACATGTTGATTTTGCACAACTCTTCATCCAGAAGAGCAAAGTGCCCTTGTGTATGGGCTGTGCAGTAAGGGCTGGCTCTTGGAAAATTAACTGTTTTAGGGATTGAGTATAAGCCAACGTTCCCCTTTTGACAGCATTTCTGGGGTCCTAACTCTACAAGACCTGACTTCTTACATATGAATAATTTGTGAGGTTCCTCAATTAGATGCAAGAGGATCAGTGTGTAACGGGTGTCAGGAGGTGGTGGCTGGTGATACTGGGCCTGCTTGATGCAGCCTGCAGTGAGATGACTCTCCTGTCCTCTCACCAGTCTACAAATGCAGCAGATGCATTCTCTTGCTTTCCTACATAGATTTGGGAGTCACAAATGAATTATTGTCAGCCTTTCTTTATTGTGGGTAAATGAAAGAAATGATTGAGCTTGTTTATGAAGTGTGATAAATTGGAAAAACAGGAGTGAAACCCAGGGTGTTTTTTGGTACAACTTTGCCAGAGTAAGAGCTAAGGTTGTAAGAACATGATATTTTTTTTGCCTCAGGTTAGTTTTTTTAAAAATGGGCGTTATGTATACCAGGAGGGGCAGAAAGAGTGTAGAAAGCAAAGCAATCTTTACTGGCTGTGGAAAGCATGTCTCTTAAACATTACTCTCTCTAGAAAGTTGATATATTTATCTTCCTGTGCTAAGAGACCTCCTGCTGTTTAATTAACATTGTGTTTGGATCTTGTTGGCTTTTTGTATTGAATGAAACTGCTGAAGGACTCGGGCAGATGAAAGCCAGGCAGGCAAAAGCAATGTCTGCCCATGGTCTGCAGGCAGGGTTGGGGCAGAGGGCTGCCTCCAGCCCCCTGGCTCCAGAAATAGGCAGTGTGTGGGTGAGGGGAAAGAGAGAGAAATTCTTTGGGGGTTCAAAAACTCACATTCCTTATGAGGAGACGGAAACTACCCTGCCTGGAGCTTTGTAATTTATTCACATGTTTATTTTAATCTTGAATTTTGGAAGCTGTTCAAGCGATCAGAGTCTTAGAATAGGTCCCAGAGAAAATGGATTAGAGAACAGATAATGCAGTTCCAGATGTGTAATATATTTATTTAGTGCACTGCTAAATCAGGTTATGACATGGACGGGAGATCCTCATTCAAAATATATGTATCACACAAAGAAATATAGTGCTTGTACATGTATGGGCACACACATATAACATGTTTGTTTCATAAAATGTTAGCCTAAATTTACTCCTGGCTTTGATGATTTATAGAACTAATGAAAACTGAAAAGCCAATTGCTAACAGGTGAAATGTGTACTACCATAGCTGAATTTGGAGAGGAAAAAGGTTTTCTAGCACTTCTGAGGAGGAATTACATTTCTTCATTATTAAGGGAATCCTTTTTCATGAGACTTCATCAAAATCCAATCCTGTGAAATAGTTTTTAAATTACATTTCTGGCAAAGCCAGGATTTGTATTAAAGGGGTTTATATGAGACTCTTACCTTTGGCGTGGTGGAGATCCTGTAGCCCTGACTCTGTGAAATGCTTGTGCCCTCATTCATGGTGCTGTTGTGCACCTCTTTGATGCATAGGGGAGTGTTTCTGAGGAGGACAGAGAGCAAATGGCCACTGATGCTGCTGTGTTGTCCCTGCAGTGACTTTGATGCTCTTAACGAAGAGGATATTGTCAAAAACAACCAACTAGCATTCGATATTGCTGAGCAGGAGTTTGGGATCCCCCCTGTGACAACAGGGAAGGAAGTGGGGTCAGCTGGGGAGCCTGACAAGCTCAGCATGGTCATGTACCTCTCCAAGTTCTACGAACTGTTCAGGGGCACACCTCTGCAGGCAGTAGGTAAGTCAAAACTAGACTGCTTCTAAGTCTTGCAAGTTCAGGGAGTGGAAGCACTTCATTTAGGCTGCTTATGAGCACTGCTCTTGAGCCAAGAGACCTTTCCCAACTGAGCCATTCTGGCATGTGAACTTGTCTGCTTCTGTCTGCAATAGTTACTTCGTGCTTAAAAAAGGAAAGGGGAAAAACTTGCTTGAAGACCAAAGGTTTGTGGGTCCTTGGTGGTTTCAGAGAACAGGAGCAGCTGGATAACTAGTGTTTGACATCATGAAGTTCATGTAGCAGGTCTTTAGAGTGATTCTCTGGTAAGGATGACTGCATCCAGCATATGCATTCCTGTGTGTTTCTCTTCGTTTTTGAAAAAAATCATCCTTCATTGTATGCATTTACTTTTACTTGCCTGGGTTTCTTATATATAATTGCTAGCAGCACACAAGTGGAAAGTTCTGGATTAGTCAAAGTATATAAAAAAAGAAATTGGAAGAAAAAAAGAATAAATATCCTAAACACTTTATTTTTTTCACAGATGCTGGTGACAAGCAAAATGGAGAAAATAATGATCTTTGTTCAGCAAAGCCATCAAACTTCATCTTTAATAATTACATCAATTTAACTTTGCCAAGAAAACGGGTACCAAAGGTGAGTTCTGAAGGAAGACTTGCCCTATAAATCTTTCTCTCTTAAAAAGATGAAAGTAAACTGTCAGACTCAGAAACAGGGTTTATAGAGATATAGCTATATAGATATCTATCTATATATATATATCTCCTACTATTAAAAGACCCGTAGAAGGAGATTTTTGAGCATATTAAAAAAAGTAAAATAAGATTGCATAGTAGACAAAGCTAACCCCCACACACATACGCAATCATTATGTTTGTAAGGATCAGTGTCAATTTCTTAAAGCATTAATAGTCGTCTCAGTTAAGCATTGTCTGTAAATACAAAACCAAAAATTACAGTGAGAATTTAGGTATACTTGAGGAGAATTTGTATCAATTTTCCATATCAGTCTCCTTCAGTTTAAGTAAAAGTGAGTGGAGGAGGATGTTTTATTTAGTGATAAGTTACCATTTTCCCTTTGAACTATTTGAGATCTTTGCTCCATTACATGTCTTGTTTCTTATGCTTTATTTTAAAAAAAATTGCCAAAGGTATGTGTAAGAGATTTTGTGCAGTGCTAGATGCTAAGTTTTTTTGTTTGGAGGGGCATTTAGGTTTGGTTAAGACAAGAAAGTCTGGAATTTTTCTGGACTATTTCTGTCTTTTAAGAAAGAGTACTGTAGTTCTATAATCCTAGAGTGAAATATACAGCCATAATATTATATATCTGTTCAAATAACCACTGATGTTTACCGTTTGGGAGTGCATGCTGGTTTTCAATGAAAACACCAATTCAAACAGTTTGTGGGTGTTGTCAAGGTTCTGAAGCAAGGCTTTCAACCCTTATAAATGGGTTTGTTATAAAGCCTGCAATGGTGACAAACAGTGGGCAGGTTGACTCGCATGACTGAGATAATGATCTCTTAGTCATGCCCATATATTTTTCTCTCTTGGTCATTTATTAATGAAAACTTATTGACATGCCTTGTTTATGTCACTATATGAAACACATCCATGCCCATACCTGTTTTGATTAAAGACTCCAAGGCCTTGAAGGGTTATAGAGACTTGAGTTAATACTATGTGGCATAGAACTGTGTGCAGTGGGAGTATTGTCTATATGTTTCTGAATGGATTATAACATCAAAAGTTTTATATTATTTCATTTGAAAGTTACTCTAATGAAATTATGCAGTAATAAACTGTTTCACTTTTAGCCTATTCATTAACTTGGTCCTCTTCTGGAAGGAGACCTCGAGTAAGGGCTTTGCTTTCACAGCCAAGCCTGTTTTCATTTTAACTTCAATTTAAATGGGGAGTGTCTGCACAACCTGGCTCAGAGGCAGCAGTGTTTCAAGTACAGCTCTTGCAGATTAACCAGCAAATTTAGACAGCAGCGTGTACTGCTCCACCAAAATGAATTTAACTTCTATGTTTTCTGTAATGCAGCTTAATGCAAAACTATTTCAAGTTTTGAGTCTTCTCCTCACAGACTTCCTTAATGCTTAACTATATTGCTTCATTTATACTTATTCTGAGACTCCTTAAGTTTTGCCTGCAAAAGTACAGATTTCTTACTTATTTTGCAGTTCAGTGTCCTTAATAAAAGTTCAGGTGTAGGTGTATGTACTGCATGTCTCAGTATTGTAATATATTGCTTTTAAAATTTGAAAAGTTTTTTTCTTCTTTTTTTAATTGAAGTCTTATCTATCTTGCTTTCTATCCACACATACATTTTCAAAACCTGTGGACAGTAACTTCTGATGTCCTTGTTAGGAAGGATACCTGCTACCCACCTGTACACAAAACCAAGTGATGTATTTCCCAGCTAAGCAAGCAATGAGAAAACAAATAGGCAAAATCAACATTACTTTTTCTTGTGGGTGACATCTTTTGAAGAAAAACCTTTTTTATGACCACAATGGTGTTGTTTTTCTATGAGTTCTTTACAGAAAGAAATGAACTTTTATTAGTGGGGAGAGATTTCCATTACTAAGCTGTACAGCTCTCTGACTAACCTCCCATCATGAAATAAGCCTTCTGCCATAACAGGAGGTATAGTTCTTGGCACTAAATGAAAGCATGAGACAGGCCGCTTTGGTTTCACACTGCAGGGACTCTTTTGAAATAAGAAGTGGAAGCAATGTTTTCCAAATCAGCCTGGGGAGTGGGACTATCAAGGCTGTGTTTGGTATGAGACTTTGCAACTCTGTCATTGATGGGGAGTGAAATTAGGCAAAAAACACTACTTGGGTTAGGCCAGAGACCTGCAAGTGCCACACAGTCTGAAATTAGCTGGGAAATTAAATTCCTTAGAAAGCAACTGCTTCAGATAAGAATTTGGCTGTGCCTTCAATTTTATGCTTCTTTCCCCTGCAAAAAGTGGTGCTGAGCATTATGCAGGTATGGCAGCAGGACAGCACTAGCGTATCACTGAGTCAGAGACCAACTCACTTAACAGTGTTGCTTCCTAAAGTTATTGTGCCATCTGACTTGTCCTTTTATTTGTCTGGAAGAGGGATCATTATCAGGACACAGTTGTGAGAGACCAGGAAAGCAGGAGCCAGGAACTGGTGAAGCAATAGCTGTTCTGGCAGCATCTGCTGGGCTGGATAATGTTTTCCATTCTCCCATGAGTGTCAGCGGGGCTGGAGAGGAACTGAGATTTCCTGTGCTCCAGACTAGTAAGTGAATGGAGGTGTTTACACAATAAAAGACACAATTGTTTTTCTTGGAGTTTTGGTAGGCAATTAATTTTTTTTGTGTAAGTATGTTAATGAAAGTCTTTTGTGTAAGATTTTTAGAAGGCAGCATCTCCATTCACTTAGGCAAATTCTGCTTTTATGTGGTACAGATTATTGTGCACAATACATTGTGTTGTTATGTTGTTCATTCTTCCTTGGTAGACTATAGATAGTGTGAAGCTAGGTTACTGAGAGCTAGTGCTTGAAAGACAATGTACCAAAACATGTGAAGTAATCAAATTATTGTCATCTTATTCTTTTGACATTTGCCCAGAAGTTGTTTGGGATTGCTTCTATTCACTGCATTATAAGTTACTACAAACAGTGTATATGTACAAAGGAATCCTGCATTCTTTGATTTTTCTCTCTTCTGTTTTCTTACGTTGGCTGAGCAATCACTAAGTTGCAGTATTGGCAAGTGCAAATAAGTGGAATGTAGTTTATTGTTCATTAAGTATAACTTAACATGAAATTTATCAGACAAAAAAAAAAGCTCCTCTTCTTCAAGACTGAATTCTGTAAGAACTGTTACAAATGTTTTAAGCACTATTTTGCAAGTTTGTGCAGACTGAGAGGTGTTATTTGTTATATGTGTAATCTCTGTTTCAGTAAAGTAATTAAACACGTGCTTGTGCACAATATAGGCAATATGCTTGCTTTAGGTATTGTAATGTAAAGCCATAGTCAGGGAGATGAACCTTACAAGGGAGACAGACCTTTAAGGCAGGCAATAATTACCCCAAAAAAAGGAGACACGTCCGCACTGTGAACATGTGGTCTGCATGCAGATACCTAGGTTAAGAGAGACATAGAGACTATAGTGAAAGTGAGAGGTTTCTGGATTTTCATAGAGTCATAGAGTGGTTTAGGTTGGAACGGATCTTCAGGATCATCCAGTTCCAATACTCTGCTGTGGGCAGGGATGTCTTCCACTAGACCAGATTACTCAAAGCCACATCCACCCAGGCTTTTGTTCCTTATCTGGAAGCCACTATAGTGTAGACTAAAATTAATGGAATAACTGATACTGTAATGCCTTTTTTTCTTCAAGGAAGTGCTAGTGCTTTATGAATTATGAGCTCTTGTGTACTGAAAAAGGTAAACACAATGTTGTTAAGGCCTGTGCTCAACAAAGTGTGAGCATGTACTTTTCACCCATCAGAGCTCAATGAGAGCTCCCAGTCAGAGGTTAGAAGACAACTTTTACATACATAGTAACTGCCATGAGGGTCACCAGGTTTCTCATGTGAGGAATGATCCTGCCAAGCTGAGGAGGGTAAGGTACAGGCCAATGCAGTGAGGATCCCATATGCTGGCACTGCTCACCTGTGTGCCTTGTTTAACGTAGGCCAGACCACACTTGCCTGGTTATTAAAGTTTATATCCTAGGAGGAACTACTAGGATAAATATGGTAACTGCTACAGTAATCCATACAATTTGTTTTGGCTTTACCATTTCAGGTTGAAGGGAAAGCAGAAGAAAATGAGACTAACAAAAGACGTCGTAAAGGTCTTTTTGGTGTCTTCGAGGAGGTTGGTGTTCAATGGTGTCCACATGTGTGCTTCTTGTGAGCTTCTTGATGAGCACCAGAGCTGAGGAAGCAGTGGGAGTCGGGAAGTGAGGGCTTGGCCTCTTGTGCCTGGTGGGAAGAAAAGCGTCTTCCCTTAAAACCTCGAATTTACTGTGGTGTGCTCTAAATAGAGCTAAATTTATTTAAACCATTTGTTAGGGAGGAGAACATTTGCCTAAATGGTACTAGTTCCATTTCTGACACAAGAACATTGAAGGTATTGGGCATTTTTCCTTTTCCCAACCTGATTATTTAAACAAATTTTTGGTTTAAGAGTTTATATTGCAGCTTGGTTCCCAGCCCCTCTCTGATTACTCACCTTTGTGACTCTGCTTCATCATTATCAGCATCAATAATGTTCCCTTTTCACTGTACTCTGGGACCAAAATAAAGATTTGTTTGCTTGTGATTTGTTTCCATGCTGAACAGTGTCATTTTCAATATACTGTAGGCTGCATTTTGTTTCTTCCTTTGCTGGACAAGATGTTATCTGTCTCTGTCTCTCTCTCTCTCTCTCTCTTTCTCTCCAGGAGCGTTGTAGGTAAAATTGAGAAAAAAGATAATTTGTTATCTCCTTGCAGGCTTCAGGCTTTTCAAGCCAAGGGACAAATGCTGGGAAAGAACAGAGCGACGGCAGAGAAGGAATGAACCAGAATAAAGTTAAATCAATGGCAACTCAACTATTGGCAAAGTTTGAAGAGAATGCCCCAAGTACAATTCTTCGGAGGCAGGTAGGTCATAGGTGAACATGAAAGTAATCTCAAAAATTAAACTGTAGTCCCTCCTGGGAATGTCATGCAGATTTCCCTAGGGGTAAAAAAGGGATCTGCTATATATTTCAAGTGGCTTATCTTTTTCAAAAACTTTATGGAAATTAAAGGTATTCCTCTGAATACCCATTGAACAAATGACTGGTATAGATTGACTAATGCATGTTAATATAATATATTCATATCCATTATATTATAAAATGCAGTTGAATTGTAATGTCTAAAAAACATCTCTTGCAAGCCAATCTAGACTTTGTATGGAAGTCTAAGCTTGCTGGATATCGTATTGTAGAAGGACTTTTTTTTCCTACATCCTATTAAAAAAGGACACTAAGTATCTAGTAGAATCTTTCTTTGCAGAAAATTCAGGAAGTGTAAGAAGGGAACCTAATCTTTTGCAGAATGTGTCTGGCTTCCATTTCCATTCCTAAAGTACTCATAAGGGAATACATGTATACATTCCACAACATTTTCATGATTTGTTGTTAGTGTGACTAGTGGTGTTTTGAAAATAATGCTGTGCTGCCAAGGTAAGGATGATAAACTCAATCCCTTTAGCCAATGAGATAGTTTGAGTCAGCTGAGGTTGGCTCTGTCACCTAAAAGGTCTAAGAGGAGGATAAGCAAGGGGTTGAACTTCTGTCCAGGATGGTGGCTTTCTGAAGTATTAGTACTTGTATCTATTTGTTTATTTACATATTTAAGTCTGCAGCAGTGTGGGTATTTATAGATGTCAAGTGACTTTCTCAGCCTTTGAACGACTGTTGTTAACACTCTACCTGGGATATTTGTCAGTGTCCTTAGCTTTCTGCTTGTGATCTGTGCAGAGGTTTACTTTGCCTTGCTGAAGGAAGCCTCAATGCGTTACCTTTTGATCGTAACATCTCTTAAAGAATACTGAATGTGCTGAATTTTAAGTGTATCTATGATAGTTGATAAAATGTGTAGGTGTCATTAAGATCAGTAGTAGCCTTTCTTGGAGAGCAGCTTGTATTTCTTTCTGTCTCAAAAGATCTTTGAATTCTATTCACCATCCTCCTTTTTTTTTTTCTTTCACTCCCTCTTTATAATTTTAAAAATGCTTTACAAGGAGCTAGTAGATAGACCAGCTCTGCTCTCTTCTGATCCTCCTGTTAATCCTCGCTTTGCTAAACCTAAAGATCCAAGTCTTCTTCCACCTCAACCAAAAAGACAGGTAGGAACTCTTGTAGGTAACACCTGACAAGCACACCATGTCTCTTACTGCTGGGAGCTCAATGTTATTGTGTAACTACAAAACATACAAAACAATATTTGAGTGTAATCCACAGAGTTAACATATGTATTTAGCTGAGAACTGTGAAAACCACATTGAAGTTTAAAGCTATTTTACACCTGTTTCAGCAGATGAGAAAGCTGTTTGAAAGAATTAATAACGGTGTTGAAAAATACCTTAAAAACGTAGGTGTTGATTTCTATGTTATTACATCTAGACTCCAAATTGAATAAATATAATTACATAGCTACATTTAATACAAAAGCAAACCACAGCAGTACCTGAGAATTTGCCTATGCATGTTCTGTAAGGTTTGGGTTGTTGTAATGATAAGGTAAAGGGAGTTTTCCAACCCCCAAAACCTGGCAAAATTGTCTAAGATAAAAGCTTGTGCATTGAAAGCCTGATATCCATGCCCAGGTTTATTTGTTTCTTCAAGTAGAACTTGTTACAAGAATTTCTTGTAAAAGCTCTTTTGCAGCATTATATGTGTAGGGCAAGTTGTTTTTTTTAATACATTATCTACTTTTTTCTTTTAATACTTACAGTGAAAGCAATGTCATACCAAATAGTATTGGCTTTCACTTTGCATTAGAGTTTTAAATGGAAGTAAATACCGTGTCATGACATTTGAAGAGTAGACTGCAGCAGAATGAGATCTGCGTTGTGTATGGGAATCTGCAGATCAGCCTCACGAACAACATGGATTCAGTTGAGAATTGTTATTTTAAAGGCTGGTATGCTATTCTGAAATATTAGTTGATTGGCATTGTTTTGTTTTTTTTTTTTATTCTGAGAAATTTGGAAGATTTGTGTATTCTTTTGAATTGGACAGGTAGTTACAGTAGAAAACTCATTAAAAGACCAACTAGAAGGTCATTTTTAAGACTGAATTTTGTGAAGCTAAACTGATTCAAATGTTTAATTTATTTCAAAAGCTATTTGATATGAAGATTCAAATTCAGACACCTATTCTGAACTCCTCCTAAAATGCTTTGAATCTGAAATACGTTATATCTTGACTTGGGTTGGACTAGGTTACGCCATGAACTACTGTTGCTATTCTTACAGTCTGATCGTAACTTTAGTTTCAGGCAGATGCGATGCTAAAAAACACCCAAAACAACAAAACCCAAACCTTCACTAAACACTCTAGAAGGAGATGCAACCTCATGTTCTTCTGCACTGATGCTATCTGGGCTATTCCTAAAAACTGACACAAACCTAGAGAAGGATGTCAAGACCTGCATAAATTATGTAGGACTAATTTATTTCAGTGCATGGGCACAAGCATCAAAGATGCAGTAGATAGTGTGCAAAGAGTGATGTGAGAACATTTTGTTTCTAGTTATATGCATGACTGTGCTGTGCTTTCAGAAGCATGCTTAAAAGCTGCATATACTGCATGGTAGTGCAGAAAGCAGATTTTTTTTCACTTCAAGTGTTTCCCAGTTTCAGGTGGTAGCTAGGAGTGAACACGAGGTCAGGGAACCCAAACAGTCTTTAAATGATTCTGATCATATGGCCAGGAGAGCAAAGACTGTACAAAAACCAGATACCCAGCCCAGTCTGTCAGAAACCTCTGAAAATCTCGCATCTGCCTGTTCTGCTGCATTTGTACTTTCTGGAGTGCTTGAGCGTCTTCAGCACCTGGAGGAAAAAATGAAACAGGTGACAAGCAATTTCTTTTCTTTTCTTTTCTGTCTCTTAACTGCATATACTAATCTATATACAGTATTTTCCATAGATATGCTGGCTTTTTCTCTGTTGACTTTAGGTTATATTAAGACAATAAAAAGTCTTTCTACAAGCTTGCTGTATTCTGATGGCCTATGTGTGACACTAACTCAGATCTCTCTTTCTCTCTTTTCTTGGCTTTCCTTCCCTGGCTCTTATTGCAGAAAAGAGCTCAGACCATAGCAAATAGGGAATTCCATAAAAAGAACATTAAAGAGAAAGCAGCACATCTTGCCTCAATGTTTGGATACATGGAATTTCCAAAGGTGAATATTAGGTTTTGCATGTGAATAAGTGCAAAAGTAGAAGATGTGTAAGAATTCATGGAGGGGGGAAATTGCAGTGGTTGTGGTTTTAACTTTTTTTTTCATCTTGAGTGAATAAGAAAAGTCAGGTGGATTCTACTGAAACTGGTAAAAGGCTTTGTTGAAATATTACTGTATAATTTAACTCAGGTAAAAAACAATCTAGATCATGAAGCTAATCGGAATACTTCAGCATGAGAGCGATGTGTTAATCCACGTCTTGCGCTTCTAATGAGTTGGTGAGCAGTAGCTCTTAGTGCAATATGGCACTGCCCACTATAAACATTTTTTTATATTATTGCAGTCAATTTTCTTATAATTTGCCATAAAGGTTGTACCTTGGTTCCTCATGATGAAGAAACAGAGAGAAGAGCATACCTGAGTTGTTATCTTTCTGGGGATTTTTTATTGCATGACTGAAATTACTCTCTTAACCTCTGCTAATGTCACTGTCTCTTGTTTCTGCTCTACACAGAATAAGCTACCTACTAAAGGCTTATCCCATTCTCAGCCCCCAACTCCCTCTTGCCCTGCACCTCATGACTCAGCTGCTGCCTCTTCTCCATCATCTGTCAGTTCAGCTTCCCCTGCTGTTCCTTCTAGACAGGTACTCCATTAACAGATTTTTTTTTTTTCCCTGTAAAATCCAGATCTAAAGGTACTTGAGAAATGGCTTGGATGAAAGGCACTGCCAGCAGATGTGTTGTATGGGCTGTATTTCACATTTGCACCAAACTTTACGTTGTTTACTCTTGTTAGTTCTGCATGTTTGTAAGAGGAAAGTCATTATTAAAAATAGTCCAGGTATAGAGCTGAAGAACAAAACAAATAGTTAACAAAATCTTTACTTTGATCCTGAAAACTTTGCATTGCTGCTTATTGTAAGTTTCCTGTTGTTGAATAATACCACAGGCATGCCTTGTAGAAAAAGAGCTTCACATTGCATAGCTAACTGGATGTTATGGGATTGGTTAGTCATTCTTGGTGACATTTGTGTTTCTTTTTCATAAGAATATCCATATGGACTGCAAGGAAGTATCTGCACAATGATGCTTATTTTAACAAGAGGACATGTCTTAGGATTGTATTTGACGAGACAGACAGATTTTATTGTTGTTTCATTTAATTAGTTGTACTTCAAACTTGCCTCTGCACATGAATTATTAGAATATAGTTCTTTGGAATAGCAAACTTTACAGAGAAGAAAGCATGCATACTCTGTGTGAAAGCAATTAGATAACACTTGAATCGGAGATACTCAGCTCTTACTACTTATGCTGATGTGTTCATGGACTGTTCTCTTTAATCTATGGAAGTTAAGATGACATAACTCCCCTTGTTTTAGAAGGAATTTAGTTGAAGAAAGTTTGATATTTTTCAGCTTTTCAGGGCAGGTAAAGGCCCAAGTTCCTTTTTCTTCATCCACAGATTATGTAGCAGCAGTCTGGGAACACTACAGTATTGAATAAGATTGATGTGGAAATAAAGGTGTAAATGTCAAGTTTTCTAGAAGTATTGAAGGCGATTGCTGTGACTCATGCAGGTGTTACTGGAGCTACTAGCTGTGCTGCATGGCACATGGAAGAAGTGCTATTCAGCAAAAGTGAGTGCTGTTTCTGTTTACTGTGAACAGGAGCAAAACCTTCTGCCTGCTTTTGTGTTGTATTTAAATAACAGTAGTTTTATGAGATACTCATGAGTATTGCCCAATTGCAGGCAAGCTGTGGCTGAAGATCATTTCGTGTCTGGTGGACATTCAACACAATCATTTAGTGGAACTGGTCTAGATCTTCTCGAGTTGTTTTGCACCATATTGTTAATGATGGTTGGAAATCAAGTTCACAGCCTCAACAGGAACTGAGCAGGCAGATACTGAGCTGACTTGCAGTTTGCAAATGCATATTCCTCCACTGAGATAGAGCTGTGCTGAAAAGACTCCCTTCCTCCCCCATTTTCCTGGGGAAAACGCAGGCTACACATGTATATAGGTCCTTCAAGGACACTGCAAACCCAGCAGGTGCTTTACTGTGGTAATCCCCTAATTCCCTTCAGCTTCAAAATAATTCCTTTGCCTGGATTTATCCTTTACTTTCTGTGACCTAGGAGGTATAGCATGTGATAGGTTTTAAGCTAAGTAATGGCTTCCAAAAACTGAGGCCTGTTGCTCATTTGATTTGAGAGCTGTTGTGACACTGCTAAGAGAACTTAAAAAAAACCCCAAACTATGTGACAAGTCTTTAGAATATGAGAGCTGGGCTCTTAATCATATGAAAACTCTGTGCAGGATAATTTTACTGGGATTTTAGCTTTTTCTTAAAGAACATTTGGCCTGAGCAATCGCTTTTGGGTGTTTTAAATCAACTGCATTTTGTTTAAAGTGCACTCACAGCCTTTTATTATTTTGTCATTGTATTTATATAGTGCAGCAATAGTTTGTTGTGACTTGATTTTACTCAGACAGAGTTACTTCAGTTGAAAAATGCTCTCTCCAGAGGTACAGGCAGAATGCAGCACAGCTGAGGCAAGCAGATGATATTCTGTCACCAGCACGGTGTATGTTCATCTCATTTGGTAAATATTTGTATGGTTAGGTAGGACTAAATGTATTCTTTGGCACATCTACGTGCATGAAAATTTTGATGCCTAGTACAGGCATCAGTCTGTACATGCTCAGATCCTTTTCTATGCTGAATGCATTATATTTATCTAAACATGGTGCATTTGGCACAGTGTATTTGAATATTTTTCAATAGCAGGTCTGATAATGAACAGGCAATCTTTCATTTTCCTTTCCTTTGAGGCAGCTGTGGTAATAGAAAGCTGATCCAAATGAGCCTCAAGTTATGATGAATTGCTGTAGGTACTTCAGTGGGAAAGGCAATCAATAGATTTTTTTTTTTTTTAAAGGGGGAGCAAAATTGTCAAATTTTGTGATTAGAATGTGGTAACATTTCAGGTACACAGTGTACATTTTCAAGTATTGTGCATGATCATTTGACAATATGTTTAGACCTCTCTGCTGTGTATATGTTACCAATAATAGCCTGTATTTGTGCTATCTTGAGGGTGTGGTTATAGGACTCAGAATTTGTATTTGTGATCTCTATTCTGGGAGGCATCACCAGATAGGTCTAGACTGCAGTATGATAAAGGACTTCAGGAAGCCAACAGAAAGAGCTCTATCGTATGTCTCTCAGAGCTTCTGCTTTTTCCCAACAGGAGAACAGAAGGTAATAGAAGCCTTTTTGAGTTTTGTAAGACTTCAGGAGATAGTACCTATAACTATCAGCATTCTCCCTTTTAAATAGTACAGGCATTTACATTTCAAGTGAGTACTGGGGTTGTTATCAGACACAACAGTCTTTTACATCTGTTGAATTGTTGTTGCAAGAGTACTAGTTACGGTGGCGTATTTACTGAAAATGGTGGCTTAGGAATCATACTGTCTTACTACGGAAAGCTGTTGTTATGCTTCAGTCCTGAAAGGCACACTTGAAAGGAAGCATATTTTTTCTTTTAAAGATACACAGTCATTACAACATATTATGCACTAACTTCTATATGACACTATAGACTGGTTACCAGTAATAATCAAAAATGCCTCCTAGCTTTAATCAGCTGTCAAAATCCGCACAGGTAGAATTATGAATTAGCACATATTATATTACAAGCTGTGCTTTGGTTAGTCCTGTTTTCTGTTTAAAGTTGGACTGACCTTCAGAAAACTGTGTTTGTCTGAGCTTTGCATGAGCTAATCCACACAATGTGTCATAAGAACTAGGAGATGTTGCAATCAATAGGCTTTGCTGCCTGCAGAGCTTGGACCAACTACTTCCCTTCAGTGAGGTGACTCTAATTAACATAAGTAAGCAGGACTTGGGTGTTTCCTACACACAGTAACTTATTACTCAAATGTTGTTGATCTCAGAGGTAAAATATATGTAGCAGGTGGTACCAAAAGTAAATCAGTCACCCTCAAAGTAAAATAAGATCAGGAAAATCATTAAGGCTATGAAACAACAGAGAGGAGGCATTATATGGTTTTGGAGACACAGCATGTTTCCTTTGTTTTATGAAAATCCTGCTGAGATTTACTTGCTGGTTAGCTGTGGTGCTATAAATCATAGTACAAGGGAAACACAGAATGCAGCTTTCTCTTCCCACAGTCATAACCACTCTGATCAACCTGCTGAAAAGCTCTGGAAACATGTCATTAACTGGTCAACAGTCATAGTAAATCAGAAACATTTGGGGGATTTTTAAGTGTTCTTGATCGTTTTCAAGTGTTTTTGAAATTCACCATGTAAGGTAACTCTTTGAGATTCCTTTCCAACAAAGGTTTTAGGACTGCTGGTATAAACCTGCCTGAATTGTGAGCAGTTGCCTGTTACATATCAATAGTGGCTCGAGCACCACAAATGGCATGTGTATATGTGTCTTCACGTACACCAGTAGCCTCAAGGGTAGTAAGTGCATCAGCAAATTATAAAACCTATTATATGTATACTGGATTTCTAGGGTACCTGAGCAGCATCAGACAGGCAGAGATCTATGTGCTACTGACCAAAGCTAAGCTGTATAAAAGCAGGCAGTTTCCCTAAAGGAGCGTATGGAGATTTGAGGTCAGACCCTGTCTCCTACAACTGAAGTTCACTAACCTTGCATGATTACAGGGGTGAGGATGAAATCAAAGTCCTTGTTCATAAGCAAGGTGAGGTTTAGAGAAGGCACAGAGGATTGCTCAACAGTTGTGCTGTTGTTGTTTGAGGACAGAAGTCATGAGCCCTCACATGCCCCATCCCTCCCATTCTCTGTGGGTTTCTGATGGTGGCAGGTGCTCATGAGGCTGCCCCAGTGAGTTCTTGTCCTGCCCTGATATTGCTCTTTTCATGACTGAACAGCACTTCAGTAGAATAGAATATTTGCAGTCGGAAAGACCTACAGCAATTATCTAGTCCAACTGCCTGACCACTTCAGGGATAACCAAAGGTTAAAGCATGATATTAAGGGCATTGAACACTGACAGGCCCGGGGCACTGACTACCTCTCTAGGAAGCCTGTTCCAATATCTGATACTATCTTAATAAATAAATACTTCCTCCTGTCCAATCTGATTTTCCCTGTTGTAGCTTTGAACCATTCCTGCATGTCCTATCACTGGACACAGGGAAAAGAGATCAGCACCTCTCTCTCCATGTCCTCTCCTTGGGAAGCTGTAGAGAGCAATGTCACCTCTAAGGCTCCTTTTCTCCAAACTAGACAAATCCAGTTTTGTTACTCTCCTCTGGATACAGTCAAGGACTTTCACCTCCTTCTTAATATGAGAGGCCCAGAAGTGCACACAGTGCTGCTGGAGGTGAGGCTGCACCAGTGTTGAGCACAGTGTGATGACCCCTTTTTTGCCTGGCTGGTTGCCCTGTGTTTGTGTTTGATGCACCCCAGGCCGTGGGTTGCCCTCTAGGCTGCCAGGGCTCGCACTGCTGACTCTCACTGAGCCTTCTGCTGACCAGCACCCCCAGACCCCTTTCTGCCGGGCTGCTCTCCAGCCATTCTTCTCCCAGTTTGTACTTGTGCCCAAGCTTAGTCCAACCTAGATTCAAGATCTGACGTTTGTACTTGTTAAATTTCATCCTATTAGTCATTGTCCAATGCTCCAGCATATCTAGATCCCTCTGCCAGGTGCCTGAAGGGTGCAGTACTGAGGCTGTAATCTCCTGTATTGGTACTCATATACCTGATTCAGTAAGGAGAACCAGTACAGATCTCCTTCCAGTAATATCCTTATTAAACAGTTTCTGTAAAAATAAGATCTAATCAGTCCTCAAGTCAACTTGCTTCCTGCCCTCCTTGCTTGTAAGTAACAATGTTTTTGTTGGTGGTTGTTGATTAGGAGACAGAGCAAGAGCAGTCATCAATCTTCTGCTTGCTAGATTAGATTGAAATCCCATTTGCTTTTAAGTGGAATGCGAATTCACATTCATTACAAAAACATTTCCTTTTAATTACATTTTAAAGTGTGTGTAAACATGCAGGTTTGGGGTTTTTTTGACTGCTTTAATGTTGGCACAGATTGCTCCAACTAGTGGAGAACAGAACTCAACCAACCTGATGTAATTGCAAGGTTTAGTTCAGGCTCAAGGATACTTTACCTGAAATTCAACTACTTTCACTTCAAATGTAGCCTTATTGTTTAACTGATTACTCCAGCATGTAACTACTTCAAGGTAAACTTTCTGCTTCAGCTGACTTTGACTGCTTTTACTTAGGAGCTTTTAAGTTGTAAATTGTATGATGCCTAAAAGTTACCCAGCTTATTCAGAGTTGGAAATCTGGGGAGGAAACTTGCGTCTTCTGTGATCTTAAACAATATAAAGGAATGTAGTTTTCCTGTGGCAGCAAGTAATCTCAGTTCTAGTTTAGGTTTATAATTTAATGTATCACTTATTACATACTGCAACACTGTCCTTAACAGTTTACTTAGCTATTGTTACCCCACAACTTGTGCAAATACTGAATATTTGAAAGCCTTTTTATTTTAAGCAAAACCAAGTCATACAGAAATTTGTCCTTTGAATGGCCTTTGTCATGTTAACATGTATGTTTTTCATCTGCCTGGGTATGAAGCTAATTACAAGATAACTTTCAAGAGGAGTTGTGAGGAGCTGGACATGTTCCCAAGTTTCTAAACTTGAATAATTTTTTTTACTAGCAAGAATATTATTATCCATCATAATTTTTGAAAACACACCCAAAATGCATTAGAGTTGCTTTTGAGCTTGATAGAAAATGCTGTAAAATTAAAGTATCATGAATACCATTCCTTTTATTATTTTTCTCTTTTTTTCATGGAAACTTTCTGATATTTTAAAACCTTTCTGTTTGCAAGACTTAGTGGCAGTAGAAAAATCATTTCACTGAGAAGTGTGGGACTTAGAATTTGGACTTTTGAGAAGCAAGTGGAGCAAAAGATGAGAGTTCATGGAGCTTCTAGGGAAAAAAAAATGTCTTGGCTTCAGAAGCAATCAGATCCCTGGCCATACCAGAATGACCTTCTCTGCCTTTCCCACCAGCAAAGAGAGATTGTGGGATCTTATATTGACTCTAAAACTAAAATCAAAATTACTACAAGAGATTTGGTTGAGGTTGGAAAATATTACTGTAAATCTACAAAGGCTACATAGACTTTTTTTTCCAGGAACAGAGGCCTAGAGTAACTGCTTGTCTGCTCTCACACGCAGACACTGCCACACATCTGCCTTTTTTGTCTTCTTTTCCAGTCCCCTGGCATGTGCTTGACGGGGAAGCCTGGGCCCATGTAGTCTGTGATCTGGCTATGGTGCGTTTAGAGACACAGCCTAAGGAACTTCACTCTCCTTGCAGGACTGCCTGCAAGGTTAGAAACAGCCTAACAGTGGTAGCTGTAGTAGTGTGATGAAGCAGATTAAAGGAGATGTCTTCCTTTCATGAGCATAGTTTCTCCAGTTTTCCCTGATGTTAGGATGAGTCACTGGGGAAAGGGAGAATGGTTGCCCTGTGAGCATCAACAAAACATTTCCATGTGGGACTTCTAGAACATTTTCATAGAATGTTTCCTGAAATGCTACACTTTATGGTCCATTTATGTGAAATTTAGTCCCCACCTCCTGTTCTAAAGTGTAACAACAAAGTCCTAAGATACCAAAGCGAGCAATAGAAGATTTTTTGATCCATCAGCATGGTCCAACCCTGATAGGCAGGCAGTAGCTCCCAGCTTAGCCTTCCATGGACACAGCACGAGGCCTTGTGCTGTGGAGCAGCATTTGCTTCCAGCAGCTGTTTCTCCATTATCTCACGGGGAAGTGTGTGGAGTGCATGGAGGTCTTTTGTGGCCAACAGCTGGACCACTCTGATCATGCATGAACATGCTTGTGCTCTGCTAGGCTTTGCCTCTGCCCTTTCTCCTAGCCTGCCTTTATTGTTTGCATGTTTGCAGATCATTCTTACCCTTTTCTCATGAAATTCTTTTTCTAGAATTAACTAAAACTCTTCCTCCTGTTCTTCATCTTCTCCCCTTTTCTGGTTAGATGACTGTAGGAAAGGTCTCACGTGCAATTGGAGCTGTGGCTGAAGTTCTTGTCAATCTGTATGTGAATGATCACAGACCCAAGCCACAGCTTCCCCCCCTTGAACTGGTAAGACCAAAGCCACAAAAAAACAATAACTTTAGAGTGGTGTTTCTAAAATGTCATCCTGACTTAAGACCCTGGTTATGGAGCACTTTAAGCAATATGGAAAGTCTAACACTTAAGGAACCAACTGCGTACTGGCAAAATATGCTGATGTGTGGATGTACTGGAAAGGTTGCTCATGTCTTCTATTTGTATTTTTATTACTTGTCTGTATGAATTAAAACTTCAGAAGGCTTTTATTAAATGTAATTACTTGTACAATTAGTAACAGAACACATTAAACAGGGTAACTTCTAAGGAAAGTTTTGTACAGTACATGTCTATGCAGTTATTTTTGACACCAATGCTGAATCACCATGCCTGATTTTGAAGGGAGCTGTTTTTAAACTCTGACACTGTTCTATGTTGAATCCAGAAGCGGTCTCTGGACAGAACTGCAGGTTCTTGCCCTGTTCCTCATTCTCCATCTCCCACCTCCACTGCTCAGAGCTGTCAGGTATTGGAAAGCAAAACAAAGTAGTGTGCTGTGATGATGACACTTACTTTTTAGCCAGCACTAAACTCAGTTGCTTCTGCTTCATTTTACCAATCCTCCTCCATTAACATCATATTTTTAAAAATGCATTTGTATATTTTTGCAGTTGCATGGTTGTTCATTTGGAAAGTTTCATGCTCTGAAGTGATCCATTACAGCCAAATGGATTACTAATGGCAGATTTGGAACAGGATTCTCAACTTCTAAGCACAAGACAATGTGACAATGACAATTGTGACTTGCACTTAACGTTATAAGATTGTTCCAAGGATGCCTTCTGCTGTCAAATTAAAGATGAGTTATATGGACCGTGTGCTGGCGTCAGGAGGTGCCTGGACTCTGCCAAGCCTGCACCTCATGTCTGCCATGTATAGTACCTCTACTGTGGCAGTGGGCATGGTGGAGTAGGAGGGTAATGGCTGGGGTAGAGACAGGATACATGTCTGTACTGACCTTTAACTAAACATAACATAATGATGCAAAGTAACATCCTTATACTTGACTCTAATAAGAAAGGAGGCATGGTGGCATCTAATCCATTTGTAATGTATTTTTTTGTACCTTTTTGCATGTGTATCCAGAAAGGATGAGATTTGTGACAATAAAAGAATGTTAATTGATAGTCCAAATTAACAAAAGCTTTCAAAATAGTTTCAAGTTGTTAATATGGATCATAAAATCCAAAGAGTTAAAAATATTCTGAACGTCTGTTCAGGAATTAAACTTATTTTTAAGTAAACCAAGACCTAGCTTGGGCTGTAGTCTCAGGAGGAACATGGCTGAGAGGGGAAGCACATCTGCAGCAGTGTGAGTGGTAGTTCAGACAGCAGCATTGAACACTCAGTTTTTCTTCATGGACCGACCTACATGTTCCTCTAGAGCATGTACAAACTGAATCTTGAAGTCGTCTGTTTTCTTAGCTTCAAACACGTCTGTTGTTCACGGCTGGTAAAGTCAGCCTTTGCCCTCTTCTGAGAAACACCGGTGCCCGCAGCTGTGAGACACGAGTGCCTGAGCCAGCACGGCATGGGCTGATGAGTGACCGTCCGGGGCTGATGGTTGCTCCTGTGGGTGAACTCCCAGAGGCAAGCTGGATGCAAGTCACCTGAAAAATCACCCCTTAAAGCCCTCGTGATGTCTAATTTATGAATTGCGGCATAAACCCATAGACTTGCAGCAAATGAGCCGTAAAAAAGCTGACTGGTGCTTATTAATTGCGTGGAGTGTGTTGTGTAAAACTTCAAGCAGCTAAAGCAGCAGCCCATTTAATAAGAATTTATATCTGTGTGTAGTGCAATGGCTTTATGTGCCTTTCTGGTTTTATCTTTTAACAGGGGTCTCTACGAAAAGAATTTCCTCAGTCTGTCGGGGGGAGCGACATTTGTTATTTCTGCAAAAAACGAGTCTATGTAATGGAGCGCCTGAGTGCAGAAGGCCACTTCTTTCATAGGGAGTGCTTCAAGTGTGAAATGTGTTCAACAACACTCCGTTTAGGAATTTATGCTTTCGATGTTGAAGAAGGTAATATAGGAGCTATTTAAGAATATATTTTAAAATGTCTAAGTATTGATGCTTTTAATGGAACTAGGGAAAAAGACCTGGCCAAGTAGCTCGGTCAGGAGGAGGTCTGCCAAGTATGTTGTTTGTGTCCGTGCTGATCTTTGAGTCCTTGTACTTTCAGTTCTAGTCTTTCAAAAGAATCCAGTTATGACATGCCTGGGCTTTAAATGAGGAAATCAGTGGAAAATATCATGAATGGCCAAAATACAGTTTGTCCAATCACAAGTCAAAGCAGAGGGGAGAAAAGATGATTTTTCTTCCAACAGTACAGAATTATTCTTACAATTCGTTTATAACTGGCCATTAAATAATATGATCTATACAGATAAGCCAGGATAGTGGCAGATTTATGTGGATGGAGGTAATATAACATATCTTTCAAGTTGTCATGGCTCAGGAGTTGAAAGCAGTAGTACCAGCCAAGCAGCAGTGGAATTTATTTCGGTCTGCTGTAGAATGGGACGTTCAGATTTTGCATGCTCAGTCCCACCTACAGCCAGGGGCTTGGGGCATGGGCAATTATTTTTTCCTTTTTAGAGAGGGAAATTATTAACCTGAGTTGAAATTCTCTTGCCACTTCCAAGTGATTTGAGTAGATGGAAGAGTTAACCTGATCTCCTTCTACAAAAGGATCTTCTGCAAAGACTTCTTTTTAAACCTATTACTTGTCATTTTGATGTTTGATCTCCTGAGAACCTTAATTTTCTGCTATTTATTAATCTTCAAGTTGTGTGGTAAATGACTTTATTTAACAAATGTGCAAATCTGTGTACTGTAAAAGAAACCCATTCAGAGTTGGCAGCAAGATTCCTTTTGCTGCCCAAGCATTAATTACTCTTGGTTTCAACTTTTTATGGGTTTCAGTCCATAGACATATAGATAAAGTATCACATATATATTTTGGTTTTACTCTTATAGGTAAATTTTACTGTAAACCTCATTTTACACACTGCAAAATCAGTACTAAACACAGGAAGAGAAGAGCAACATTACCGATCCAGGGAACGGTACGTGTCATTATATTGCTAGTGCATGAAATGCTCAGGCAGCTTTATCTGGAGTAGGGTGCAATACTCTGTGTGTGTGTGTGTGTGTCTTCTACCTGAAGCAGTGAAAATATTGCTAAAATACAGCCTCCTGCTTATAAGAGTTTGGCATAATTGTAATCTGCTTCTCAATGGATGTTAGCTTTTCCTCTGCAAAATAAAGTTGAACTTGGAGCAATTGGAAATGATAATATAGATAAAATCTTGACAACTAACAGAAACTGGACTTTTTGGTTTTAGAAGTATATTTAACTTTTTTTTTAAAATGCTTTATATAAGGGGGCAACAGAAGCATGGAAGAGAGAGGAATCCAAAGCCACAGAGACCACCACAGAAAGCACTTTGTCTGCTGCTAGCAGTCCAGAGGACAGGTCCCCAGGTATCCTGACTTCCTTCTTTAGGGGCACGCTAAGCTGGCCCCTGCGGGTGACAAGGGATCTGCTTGACATTCCCAGACGCCTGTCTAACTGGATGCATGGTTTTCTGCACGCTACCAATCTTCATTTCAGGGACAATGCATATAACTATATCTACTTGTATGAACTCTTGAGCCTTGGTGTGCCATTCCTCTGTGCTCTTCTAGAGGTACTTACTCATATGTACCGGGAAGCAGAGCTATCACTTGAAAACGTGCTTGAATGGGTGAAAAGATTCTATAGGGTTTAAATTCTTCTACGTGTCTTGCTCAGTTGTGCCTTTCAGATTTTCAAAATTAACAACCTCACTATTTTCTTGTGGGGTTATTCTTTGGGGTTTTTTACCTTTCATGCAATTTGATGTGTGACTTAAAAGAAAGGTGGATTCCTTCTGATAGAAACAAGGTGCAATCAGATTTTTTTCAACATAACATGTACTGTATGTTAGAGCATGAAGGGTGGTGTCCAGACACATTTCCAGAACTTGGAGACAGATGAAGGATATTTTGTAGATTGTTTTTTTTTTTCCCACCCTGTTTCATCTTGTGATCAGACCATTGAGGGAGGTGGTGCATTTTAAAAGCATTTTCCTCCCTGTTTTCACTTCCCTGCTTCCCCATTGCCTTTTTGGGTTTTGTTTTTTTGGTGGTTTTTTTTAATTAGACCAAGAAAGAATGTGTTCTTTCAGATGTTTGGGGAAATATTTTTGACAAATGACTAGGTTTTGAAACCTGAATATGGCGCATACCTGTGTTTTTTTTCTTGCTTCCATCTTTGCTCTGGGTTATGAGGTTGATAACTTGCATGAATATGTTAAAAAAAAAAAAAAAGTAGTACTTAATTCATATTACTCCTAGTCATGCCTTTTACATTTCTTGCATGGGATAGATACCCTTTGTTGATAGTGGGTATAATCTGTACCACTAATATATTTAAAGTGTTGAAATAAATTTGAAGAGCAAATTTTAGTTGAGTGAAGGCTTGATTGAAACTGTAAGTGAAAGGAACTGGTAGTGTCATTAGACTTGACATATTCCTCGAGTCAAGGCTTCCTCACTAGGTGGCTGATTTGAGGAATATCAACTTATGAAACACTCATCTGTAACTGAAGTCACTGCTGTTGTGCCTTTGGGTAGACACTGCTCCTGTTATCTTTTGGAATTTCATAACAATATAAGTTTAGAACAAGCAGTAAAAACCTACAAATGTGTTCTAAGGAGATTACTTCTTAGTTGAGTATTTAATTCATTTCAATGTATAAAGCTGATGACAGAAAAATGAAGTTCTATTCTCTGTAGCATATGTTCAGTAAATTTCAGATATCTCTCAACAAGATCTACCTTAATCAGAAGGCTTTGGGACAGATTAAACAATCTTTTTAACAGCAGAGAGATAGCAACATCCCAAATTCTGATTAATTTTCGGCTTAGTTAGCCAGTGAGGTAAGCATGCTCCATGCCTCTCAAATACTTAAACATTTTAATTCAGAAGTTAACTAGGAAATAGGTAAATACATAAACGTGGTAATATGTATAGCCTACAATTCAAAGTATCTGTACCATTTATTTGTAGCCAAAAGAATGTGGCTTAAAGAATAGGAAATAATGTCCCATTCAGTAGTGAAGCTGAGGATCACCTTCCAGTTGAATTCTCTGACTGTGCTGCCTATGGGCTGGCAGGTTTTTTATATTTATTTTTTTAACATAATGGGAAAAACATGCTTTGAATTGTTTTATTTCTTTAAAAGGACATGTGTCTTCTGTTTAAAAATAAATAACAAACTGGATTTTTCTTCTAGGTAGTTTGGCTTTCTTTAAACTGCAAGGATAAAGATTTTCATATTTTAGAGTGATTTTGTATTTTGGTAAAAACATGTGAAGTATATGCTTGAAGAAAAATGTTTAAGGTAGCATTCATCTGAAATAAATTGCTATTAATGCTCAAACATGTATTCAGCAAAACTTTGCTTGAAAATTGACTGGTCATAGTGACAATTTATAGTAACGTGGTGGGCACCTGTATATATGTAAAGAAATGTATCTGTGATGGTTTTATAGCATTTTAAAAAAAAGAAAAGCCACAACTTTGAAAGACTGTGTACTTTTTAATTATTTGCTAATGATAGTAATTGTTTCACACTAAAAAGGAAAAAAATCTGCAGCACAATTTACCATGTTACTCCTGCAGCACAGCAAACTGCTAACTGGTAAAGGTTTTAAATTCATCTTGCCATCAAGTTTTATGTCAGTTTGTCAACAGCACAGTCTTTAGGAATGCTTTCTCCTGAAATTTTCTCCTGCTGTTTACTACAGGAAGTTTTCTGCTTCTCAGCAGAGCAAATGTAATGGTAAACTTAGGGAAAATGATGATATAGTAAGAAACTTGGAAATCTCTGATGTCTAATGAACTTAAAGCAAATGAGTCCCTTCCAACCCTTAAGATTCTGTGAGTCTTACTAATAGAATGTTTGAAAACTTTAAAAAAATGAAATATGGTATTTTCTTTACATAGATTTACATAATGGTGAATAAAATCCCAACATTTCCACAACAGAACTCAAGATCTTGTATAATGAGAACATTTTCCTGACAAATGTAATTACACTGCATGTTCCACTGGGATTTTGCAGATGATTGTGTTGGAAAGGATTTTTTTTAATTATTGGCATCAAATCTAATTGGTAGATCTTTTTAACCTCTTCATCTTAATATTCTACTAGTAAGATTCATACCTATTTGCCATCATTCATGATTCAATGAAAAAAGGCAGTTTCAGTTTCACCAATGCTTCTTTGTGCCTGTGTAATCTTTCTGATGCTTTCCTATACAACCATATTGAGTTCTGTGTTTTTCTTCCTACTGTCTTCTCTGTCAACCTCCCTCGTTGCCTTTAGTTCAATTCATCATTCCAGTGCTGCACCCACTCACTGGCTGAAGCCTTTCTGCTCTCAGGTGATTTTTTTTCTGCTTGCCAGTTCCAAAATCGTGTGACTAACATTGTTGTTTGATAGCATTTCGTTGTGTGGCGTTTTTTTTAAGACTTTTGAAGCAAACTGTGTGTGTCTGGTATATTAATAGATGCAAGCTTTGGCATGATCATTTAACCTGTTTCTGAGTTCATGGTTCTAGAGAAGGTAACATCTGTAGAGAATGTTTTTCTCTCTGTGCCTGTGCATGTACAATTCCTTGTGCCTTCAAGGTAACTTAGGCAAGTACATTGTTTCTTGAAAGACTTCATTAAAGCCTTAATTCTCTCAAAGTATTGAAGGAAAGAATTAAAATAAGGTCAAGATAAGATTAGCCCGCAGATTCTTCTAGTGAGCCTGAACACCTATTTCCATTGGGCACAAGTATGCAATGAGCATGCAATGTTAGAGCACTGGGACGCTTTCTAAGCACTTCTTGGGTTTCATACTAGAAAATTATGATAACAAAAGGATTCTCTTGGGAAAAAGTAGCCAAAGAGATGCAAATTCCAGTCTTCCACCCCAAGCAGCACAATAGGCAGGCCTAACAGCAGTAGAAGTGCATGCTATTTCTAGTCTCTAATTCAAACATCAAGTTTATATATGGTTTGGTTTGAGTTGTTTTGTTAACTAATTACTTAGGCTGTATTTGACACTGTGATGAGTGGATTTGTCTTGCTGCATGAGACACTGCTGCTACTCTCCCTGAAAAAAATGGAGTGATGATTTTGCATGTATTTCAAATAAGTTCCAGTATGTGTTATCACACATTGATAATCTGGAAGGGAAAACCAGTCCAAACAAGAAGTAAGAGCTCACTGTGACAAGCAAGTGTGCTAAAGCTTTGGTTGGTGTTGGCATGACCCAGCCTTCCCTGCTGAGGTTCCCTTTCAAAGGGAAAGGCCTTGGGGAATTGATCTAAGCAGCAATTTTCAGGAGGGGCCAAACATCCTCTGCCATTTGCCCCATTTCACACACCTCAGCCAGGAATGCAGAAGGACTGTAGGGTCAGAGCCCCACACTTTATCTGCCTGACCTGTATGTTTGCATGACTAAAGCAATAGTATTTATTTATGTGCGTAACCTAAAAAATCTTGATGGCTCTGAAAGTCTCCACACTGTGCCCACACAGAAGTTTCTCTATATTTCAAGGATCACTTACTGCACAATTGGTTAGGACATGACTTCCTATGTATTTCAGGGCTATGGAGTTTTGTTACAAAGCTCAGCGTGCTTTGAGATGAAGGTCGTGACGTAAAGGTCTGCCATTTCAAACCACTTCCCACTGCTGTGGTTTTTACCCTCTGTTGCAGAGTCTTCCTAGCTCTTCCTGGCCAGTGAGGATTCTGTCCTTCTCCTCCTAATTCTTCTGTCTTCATTTTACATTACAATCTTTAATGAATATTTTTATGAAATAGTTTTTATCACTGTATTTAAATTTTCACATGGAAGTTCTGTATTTTGCACACAGTGAAAATTGTTTCAGCCTTATTTATGATACTTGCTGTAAAAAAAAAAAAGAAATAAATGTAGTTCTTTATAAGTCTCCTTGTTTCATCTTTTCCTTTTAAAAATATTTCCTGAGGGCAGACACTTAATAAGTGACTTTAAGGGCATTTCTCAAATTCCTCTTCTGGTGGATGCTGTTGTGTTATCTTTGCTGTGGCCTGACCCAAAGGCCAAAGAGTTTCCCTGTGGTGGTATAATTGCATGTGTGTCCCTTTTGAAAGGGATACAGGTTGGGGTCCTTGACAAGTTATGCCTCCACTGCAGATCAGGAGGTGCCTGGTGGTGGGATTTATCCTTTCTGGGAACGATTCATTGGTGTTGGTTGGTGAACATGGAGACTGCTTGGGTTGCATACACAAATGGTGCTTATCCTCTTCTCTTTGACTTCTGTTACCTTTGAGTTTATTGTACATGTTAACAAATGCTATAAAGGTCATGTGAAGCTACATTTGGGATCTTATATTGTATACAAGAAAATCTGGTGGTAACTATGGGTAAAGCTTTACCTTCGCTGCTGGCTCTGGAGTGCTGTTTGCTAGCTCCCTGTATCTTCTGGACCTCTGGAAACTGCAGCTGTTACTGTTGACCTATTATCTGTTAACAGTGGCCTTGTTTTATTTATTTTGCCTTTGCTCAGTCATGGCTTTTTTAATTTATTTTTTTTAAGATGGTGGTGTGTTTCATTTTAACAGCAAGTCCTCCAAAAGAGCTTTCCTAATTCTTCCTCCTCTTCACCTTCTTCCTTTTGCTAGCTCTGTAATTCTTAAACTAGAATCTCTTCCACTGTAATTCAAGGAAAAAATAGTTAAATCCAGAAAGAATAATCTCAATAATTTAATAAAATTATTCTTATATTTTTTTTAATGTTAATTCAAACCCAAACCTCACTGGGATTGATTGAGACACAGAAATGATTTTTTTTTTAAGTAGAAGGCTTGCTGTCAGAGCAGGAGATGATTTGCATAATGAAAACATGGGGCAATAAATGCCATTTGAGACATTGCTTGGCACTTCCTTAATTGTAATGAACAGAGCAATTCAGGTAAAACTAAATTTACTCTTTGCACAGAGCAGGCTCCTTTCTGCCATCTTTACTTGATGGTTTTAGGCAGAGGTGTGACATGGTAACATCAGAATAGGTTTTTGTGTCTGCAGAAGGTGATGATTTGGTTGGGACTGAAGCTTAGAGAGCCATCAGATGTTCACCCTGTTCTCAAAAGTTTCACTTACTCCTGCTAAAATAGCAGTGCAATAACTTGGAATCAGGGTCACATTAGAGACTAGATTTGTTGCAATTTTGTTGCTCATGGTGGTGCAGAAGGCCCCAAAAGTCAAATCACTATCAAATACAATCGCTAGAGGGTTACACCTGGTAGTACACAGTCCATGCCCTGGAATACTGGTTCACAAGACAGGACACAGTGTAGAGAAAAGAAATAAAACAGATGAAATGAACAACATGAGGGGAGCAAGTTTGTGTGACTTCCCTCCCAGTCCAAATCTTTACACAACGGAACTAAACATTCCTTGTTTTGCTCACTGTAATGCTGCTAAAGGAAGAAACTAGTGGGTTAAGTTCTCTGCAAATTTAGCAATCCCAGTTTGGGACTCCTCTCTTCTTCTGCTCACGAGAACAGACCTCCCCGTATGAGGCCTGAATCCTCCTACCACTCTTGTGTTGGGCTCTCCCCAAGAGTTGCAGAGCTGTCAGTGTCCAGCAAGCCTGTGTTGCTATGGATGTACCCAAAGCAGTGATGCCTTGTCCCTGCCCCCAACTGGAATCAGTGGTGCCTGTTTGAAAGGCAAATCAGCTGCGACCCTACTCTTGGGCTGCTGCTGAACCCAGTGCCTTCCAAAAATCACGGTTGCAGAGCAGATGATGCCTCTTTACACAGTTAATGCTTTCTAGACTTAAAAGTTACCTGATGTTCTAGATGCCATCATAGCACTAGAAGTGGGGGTTGCTGTGTCTGGCACGCTCAGGAGTTTCTGTGTCTGTCTCTTCCCCATTATACTGGTTCAGGTGGGTTCTGAACTTGACTGTTGCCACTGGGGCCATTTGGATGGGAAATATGTACCTAGATGTGCTTTTTTTTTTTGAAAAGACAGGCTAATCTTTCATTCTCAAAGCAAGGCAGCACTACCTGCCTTAGGTGTCTGTTAATGAAAAGCAAACATGTCAGGATTCTGTAAAGGTAACCTTCCTTTACAATAATTATTATAATGCTTTATAATGAAAAAGATCTGGTAGATTTTAAGCATACTTGATTAAAAACCAAGTGAGTATAGACAAAACTTCTTAAAATTGCTCAAATTCAGACATTAACCTTTCATTAACTCTACTAAGAGGAGTAATTTCTATTCCTTTCATCTTTTTCTAGATTGCCACAGCTGTGAAATGCCAGTGAAAGTTCCTGTATGTGTATTCCAACCTCAAACAAGGGCTATGGGCTTTGTTTTCCCACAACTTTATGGCAATTAGTGACTGTAATTTGCTTTAACTCACTTTTGGCTCACTCATTCCTGGCATTCCAGCCAAAACAATGACTTCTGAAATGCAAATATCATGTTTTCAAAACCCACCTGGATTTGTTCTTGTGCAGCTTCATGTATGTGGACCTACTTTAGCAGGGGTGTTAGACTGAATGATTTCTAGAGATCCCTTTCAACACTTACCATTCTGTGATCATCTTGTTGAAGATCAGAAGATGTTTATGTGTTAGTGCTTCATCCAAGTATGCATACTACTCATGTAAATATTTCCCCCAGTCTCTCCTTTTCTTCATCAGCTGTGTTAACGTTAAAACCTAGGAGGCTTTGATCTCATCTCATCAGATGGTGGGCTCCAAACTTGTGTGAAATGAATGAAATTTCTGATGTGTTTTCTTAAAATGTGAAATGACCAAGAAATGTGCACGTTGCTGTAGTCTTTGCCTTTTTCAGCATTTATTCTGCTGATATTCATTGATATCTTTGTCTTAAGGTTTTTGGTGCTCTGAGTCTGAATGCAAAAAATACTGTTTTGACAGACGCTGATCACTGATCAGTGACTGAAACGCTTGTTGCAGTACTCAGAATTCCCAGTTGCTGCAGGCATTAATATACCAGACAAACACAGATTGCTCTGATAAAATAGATATTTACTCTAAAATGATAAAACTAGTGCATTATCATAGCAGGGTTTGTTTGAGAAGTGATTTTTCCATAAACATGCAGCATATCTAGCAGATTTTCAGAGAGTTGCCTTTTCCTTCATTTTTGCTTAGTTTATGTGAGAGTGTCCATGTGCATTCAAAAGTCATGTGCTTTGGGCTCTGTCTTGCTTTTGTGCCTGAATTCAGAAGTGTCTGTTGATGGAGTAAGTAATGGATACTTTGAAAGAGTGTTTTGCTGCTGGAGAATTTGCATAGGAGCTCCCACTCCTAGGTGAGTGGAAGAAGAAAGGGGTCAGGAGGAGGGTGCCATGGAAGAACCTCTTTCTGGGTTGTGGATGGAGAAAAGGGCAGAAGGAAAGCATTTGCTCTTGGTGGTTGGGAGCCAGGCAGGCAATCAGCTGCCAGTGCAAGTGGAACATTTGCACACCCCATGGAGATGGGAGCAATGGTTGTCTTTATGGCATTTTTTAGCCACCATAGCATGGAAATCACTTCTCTAGATGCATGAAGGAGGCTTGAGGAAAAAGGAGGGGAAAGGTGGCAAGAACAGAAGTCTGTGAAATGTCAGACATCATATATATTACAGTACTTTTTCAAGGACAGAAATCTGCCTGGTAGGTTCTCAGATGTGGTAAGAACTCAAAAGTTTGGACAGGACGTGTTTGGGAATGCAGCTAGAAGCCCCATAGCCTTTTAAGGTAGATCTGTGAAATACCTTAATGGGATGTCTTCGACTTTGCACTCGGACACTGGCGATCCTCCCATGCAGCTGTGCAAGTTTTGAAGCTCAGGCTGCAGGGCTCAGTTGAAGCTGGAACAGACTTGAGCTTAGATTTCATCACAGTCTAGGCTGGTGCAAGACCAATGTCTAACCAAGCTGGAGGTGCCGTGGTTCTGTCATCACCTTTCACAATCCCATATGGTCTGTGTTTCCCTGGTGAGTGCTTCCTGCTCTATGTCTCATCACTGAGCTTGCTGGGTTCATTTCAGCTGTGTTTCCAAAGCACTGGTATGAAGACACCTTCCTTCTGCTCCACAGATTCCTTAAAGCATTGCTGTATTATAAGCAGGAATCATAATTTTATTTGTTTATTATACAGTAGTAAGAAGGCAGAGAGGCAGTGAAGGTGCTGGGTGTGCTACAAATCAATTTGTGGTGTGCTGACTGAATTTCTTAATGTGAATTTTTGATGCCAGCTGGTGTCTGCTTTCACCATCAGAGCTGCCTACGTTTATGAGTAACTCCACTTTAAAATCATTCACTCCTGTCATTGCCTTAGTCAGCAGCTCCATACAAGGCCAGGCAGAGTCCACTTGTCCTGGATATGAGTTATGGGGTGACACACTTTAATGACAGGCTAAGAGCCTCAGGATTACTAGACAGAAAAGCAGGACACAGGTTAGGCTGGAGTCTTCCTGGAGAAGCACTGGGTTGTATTGGGCCCATTGCACAGCAGGCAAGGTGAGCAGTGTGCCAGCCCTGGATGCCTGGGCACCCACCTCCTGCGGATAAGAACAGCACTTGAGATTTCAGTGGTGCTTTTTCCCCTGAGAGACTTGGAAGCCTTTGGCCGGTCCTGAGTGGCTGAGGCAGCTGGGGATAAGTAGTGCTACTGCTTCACAGCTGTCAGGAAGTCACAAGAACATGATGTGTCCAAGGTGCCAAAATATCACATCCCACATATGGGTTGCAGCACCTGATTTCATTAGGTTTCCTTCTTTCTCCTCCTGCCCAAGGGGTCTGTCCCATAGATCTGCAGCATGGGCAGGGCTGTAAGAAATGGGGCATTTCTTGTCTGTTTGTCCTGAGCAATGAAGCAGGTGCCAAGCTGTCTGCCTTTAGGTCCCTTCACACTGCCCGCAGCAGGAATGAACAATTTCTTTTCCCCTCCAAGGGCACAGATGGGGGTCTTCTCTCGATCAGCCACCAGACTTTGTATCTGTTGTAAAGAGACTCCACATGCCAGATGGATCAGGGTGTTCTCGGGGGTGTTTTCTGGACCAGTCTTCCTGCAGAAGCGTTCTTCCTGACCACCAGTATGCTGAGTGTGTGGTGGCCCAAAGCAGAAAGGCCAATATCATTTTTTTAATGTATTGTATCCTGCCTCTGTTTCTGTTTCTCATTTGTCTTCAGGGATGTTCTCTGGGTTTATATTAGTTGAAGTCTTCATGCCTTGGTTAGCTCAGCAGAGCTCACTCCCCCTTTCTGCTTGTGTGAGGCTCCTATTCACTCTGACTCGCTTTTGTCAAGAAGTACTGTGGGAGCTCTCACTGTACCTTGCTTAAAAATGAATCCCCCTCTTGTGACTTAAAACCAGCTAAAGAGGAAGAGGGAGGATACACATGAATGACCCGGGTTGCTTATGACACAGTGGCATTGACTTGATGGGCAGGCTGCTGCGGCTGACTTGGTTGGTGGTATTTTAGTGGAGCATCTTTGACCATTTTTGTCCAAGACAGGCAGAGGCATGCACAGAGCAGGCACTCCTGAGAAAAGCTGATAAAACACAGCTGCCCTGAGCCAGCTGGTGTCCGAGGCGTTTGGCCCAGCACTCCCAGTGGGGAAGGGACGCTTGGCAGAGTTTGGGCTTTGTGCCATTGTGGGCAGCACATGCTCTGCAGGAGGTTGGGGGGGGGAAGCAGCCCACCCAGTCCAGATGCCTCAGCAGGGGCTTGGCTCTGCCCAAATTTGGCTGCTTCTCCAGCCCTTGTCTTCTCCTTATCATGTCACAGTAGTGCGATTTGCCTGGCGCTGGTTTGGCAGGTGACTGGGGAGCAGCAGTAGCCTGTGCAGACAGTCAAGTCAGGCTGCCCTGTCAAGTGGGACTCTGCTGTGAATCACATCTGCTCTGTTGGCCAGGGCGGGCTATGGGGGGAGTGGGTGGGGAGGGGCACTCAGATGCTGGAGCCATCAACGCCTCATCAGTGGTACTCATGGCAGGTGCCTAGAGCCACCTGTGAAGCCCCAAGTTGGGGGCGAAGTGGGGGCTGGAAGCTGAGCCCCTCTGGAAAGGGCCTCTCCTTTGCAACCTGTGCAGCAACACACTGTGCCAGGCAGCTTTCTGAGGGGCTCTCCTGCCAGCAACTGTCACAGGACTCTGTTGGTTTCACTAGCTCAGCACTGTAATTGCACCACCCAGCATGGCACAATATGGAAATAGGTGTCAGAGCTTTTCTGCACATCGCTGGGTTGGCATGATGTGCATGAGACACCAGCCTGTAACTCAGCACCTTTTCCTCATTAAATTGGGCCAGTGTGTTGGCAAAGCTTCTGGGACCAGGAGGAGGGATGTAATGATGCATTTGTCTGTTTTGCAGGAGCGGAGGGAGCTTTCCTGCTGGTAGACTGCACTTAGCAAATTGTTAGTCACAGAGTGGCAGTGAATAGCCCTGAGATTTGAGCTTTCAAAAATCTGAGCTTGAGCTTTTTGGCAGAGCAGTCTATAAGAGCTGGCATGGCCCAGACACACTGGGCAGTGCACAGTGATGCTGAGATCATGAGACAGTATCAGTCCAGGATTTGTGTCTGTGTGACTCAGTGCACCCTGCAACCCCCTCCCAATCCCTGCAGGGGCTCTCTGACACGAAAGAAGGGTTTGCCCTCTTCCAGCACAAGGCCGAGGGGCCCATGCAGCCATGCTGTTCTTGCTTAGCTTGAGCAAAGTCAGCACAGGTGCCTGGTAGCTGTGGAGGAGACCTGCCCAGTATTTCCATGGGTAAAAACTGTTTTTTAACTCACTCAGGAGAAAATGACTAACAAAACTAATTGCAAGCTTTCAGGGCTTTAAGAACATTCAAGTAGTTCATGTCTGTAATGTGCAGCATAATAACAGACAAGACAGACCTCTCCACTGCTGTGCTTGGCTGTCAGCTTTGCCCTTGTACCTCAGGGAGGAAGGTGAACTGATATATTCACAAAGGCACTTGAGACACCCTCCCCTGCCCAGTCCCTGATCCTGCATGCTGAGAATTGTCTCCATCCTTGTTCCTGGACCTTAGGCTGACCTGTGGGGCTGTCCCCACTGCAGAACTGGGTGGGATCTGCACGCACCATCTCCCTGACAGTGTCCCTTCTTGGCCAGTCAGCTGAGCACAGAGTCTTTGCAGGAGAGTGGTGTTGCTTTAAAGCCTGGTTACGTGCTGAAATGCATCCAGGGCCCTGAGGATGCTGGTACAAAAAGTTATTTTAGAACAAGCAGTCAGGGGAAGGCAAAAATGCTTTTCAGGTTATGGTGGATTATCACCAGGTGTTATTCTGTAAGCATGTGAATTTTACAAGCCTGCCCTTGAGAGAATCCCAGCTGCAATGACCTTTCAGAGAGCAGAAGAGACATACTGAATTTGCGTGCTGTTTGCTAGAATGAGGCTGCCTTGAGCCTTGCGTGCTTTCTGCAGGGCTCAGACACGGACAGTGTCTCCAGAGAGATGAAAGGAAAGGTCTCTTAAAAACTCCTGCAGGAGTGCTGCTGCTGGACTTTGTATATACAGAGACCTCAAAAAATCATAATTATATTCCTAATTAGAGGCTGCAACCTTGCCAAGCTAAAAGCAAACTACAGTTTGTTTCTCGGATTTTATAACCAAGGTACCAGCCCTGCCTGGCTCCTGCTTGGCGGCTGTGCTGAGATGGGAGCATCTTCCTACAGCCTGCCCTCCCCTAAAGCTCAATATTGAATTGAGAAAACTTGGCGTGACAATGGAGAATAAAATCATGTTTTACAGGAGAGAGGTTTGCATCTGCCTGTGGGGTCCACGGGGGCTGTTTGGCCAAGCCTGTACATTAGAGCAAGTTTTGAATAGCTCTGATGTCCGGGTTAGCACTGGCTGCATGTGAGCCCTTGGGATGAAACTTTAGGAACACTTCTTGGTTACCACAAGATTTAGCCAAATCCTTGCCCTGTAAGGAAAACAGTCGTTCCTCTCCCTGTGTGAGGAGGATGGAGTGGGTTTTGAAACACAAAGGAGAAATTGTTTATCCAATTTTTTCATCGTGTTTGAGTGGGAGGGACAGATGAATACAGGGATTGTTCTGTTGAAATCACTGGCTGCATTGCTGTTGTTTAAATAACTGAAGACAACTAAGCACCACCACTTGCATCAAAAAACAACCAAACTAAGAAAAAATGAAAGCCATGCTATTTGCTCCCAGTACAAGCCAGTCAAGGACTCTGATCAGGAGACCTCTGACTGAGGAGAGACACTTGCACTGAAGAGATGGATGGTAGAGCTCGTGTTTGAAAGTGCTACTCCCAGTCTGGTAGTAAAGCAAGTCAACAGCTCAGTGCAGGCTTTGGGCAGGCAGGCAGTGTGTTTTCCAAAGGCCAGTCGCCCACGCCATGGGCAGTATGCCCCTGGTTGATGCCCTCGGGCAAGCAGGGGTGAGAGCAGCCTCACCTCCTGTCTGCACTGTGCTCAGCATTAAAGGGCAGCTACTGCCCAACGTGCAGCAGCCCAGCTCTGCTCTGCTGTTGACTGGAGACCTATGGTTTTGTCACATGGTTTAAGAAGAGGAAGCAAGAGGCTGGTTTTGGGGTACTGCTGAGCTGTTCTTGTTTTTCAGAATGAACATGTTGTTGCTTAACATGAACAGAGGCCCTCCAAGCTCTCACCTCCGGTCAGGTCCACCTGCTCTGGAGCAGGATGTCCTCCACCCCAGAAACGACCCAGCAGGGTACCAGAGCCAGCCTGCAGCTGGATGAAGGCGAGGGCAGGGAGCACCCAAAGGTTTTCTTCCTGGCAGGTAGTAGTAAGGATATCACCCTGAAAAAGGTCTGTTGGGGAAAGGCAGCCAAGAGGTAGGGGATCAGGTAAGCAAGTCATAGTGTGCTTTGCAGGGGAGAGGAGAATCAGGAGATGAATGAGAAGGGCAATGATGTGACCAAAACAAAGCACCAGTGCAGCATGATGGATGAGGAAGCATCATCGTATCTGGATGACAGCAGAGTAAGGAGGAGGTTAACAACAACTTAAGGAATGGAAAATGAATTTTCTTAATCCCATCAGACCTTCAGACAGCAAGTTACAGTTGTGTAAGTGTAGTCTATAAACCATCCAGCAGCAACACCAGGGTGTGCAGAGAGGAGAGGATCTGCTGCTCCAACTGAGCAGACCCAGGAGGGTTGTTCTGATGACCTGCTGCTCACATCCCACGCAGGAAAGCACCAAGGGACATGAAACGGCTGGAAATTGGCACATTAGCTCCTCGGCTCACTCGTACTGACTAACTTGGGAAACTTCAGCACTGAAAATCCCAGGTCAGTTGTTGTTTGGATGTTTCCACTTGAGCTGGGCAGCAGTGTGCTGTGAGGTGCTCACAGCGTGTGCTGCCTGTTGCTGCAGCCTGGCTCGTGTGACCATTCTGGTCAGATGAGTCCGGCCGAAGATTAACACCTTCCCATGCACAGCTTGTCTGTCTGCCCCGGGTATGTTGTTTGAACATTTTGGCAAAGGATTAGTAGGGAATAAAGTCCAAATTGTGTTGGAGAGCTGGCGTGCTCACTGCTGGAGCTGTTTAGCATGCTGAGACATAGATAGTAGGAAATCTGAAGTGATGAGTGTGATGGGAATGAAGTAAGATCTTACGCAAATGCTATTTTGGGTGACTGTTTCCTGAGGTCTGGGCTCTTGTCTGACACCGTCTGGTACTGCCCCACAGAGGCCAGTGGCACAGCACTAGTTTGCCTTGGCAGGAAACGGGGCTGTGCCCTTTTCTGTCCTGCAGACCGGATGCCTCTTTAGCTTTTACGTTGTATGTCTTTATCTTATAAAGTTCAATTCCCCTGACTAAGTGACTGCACTTAGCTTCTTGTAGAAAATCTGTCCTGGGGAGGAAATTAGGTATCACCTTGGACTTAAGAGATGAATGTCCACTTTAGTCCTTCTGCAAGAGCTTGAGTTTCCCCAGAGAGCAAGGGGACTGTTACACATGCCCAGAAGTGTCAAACGGCTTAGCATTATGCCCAGCCTGAGCACACCTCAGCCTGCAGCAAGGCTCTGTCTGCCTCCTCTACAAGGGCCAGGTTATCAGCCAGCTCAGTGCATGACCAGCTAACTGCAATGGTCATTAGAAGTAGTGGTCTGAGGTGCTTAATTCTCAACCTGCAGTGTGATGGGAAAGAGGGCACTGAGGTTTAGAGCTTGGTTCCCGCCCTGAAGTCAGATTTCAAAAAACCCAGTTTCCTCCTGCTCAGCATCACTATGCTGATGTCTCACTGAGGACCTGGCTGCAGGTGTGGCCAGGAGCATGTATGTGTACCACAAAAATTACACAGCATTTGGGCTCAACCAGGAGAAATTAGTTCCAACAGCCCTTCTTGTCTTTTTGTGCAAAATAAGAGTTTTAAAGAAGTCCCTGCTTTCTTTTTAAATTCCTTGTTTATACCAGATCATGTGTGTGCTTTTTGATACTCCTTTAAAATTAAGGGCAGCGATGGCCTGTGGTAGAGTTGCAGCTGATGGCTGGTGGGGTTTGTGTTGCTATGGAGAGACAGGTCACGATTGCCGACCCTGTGGAGCCTCCGGCCTTTTGTTTCAATTGGCCATGTTCTTCCTTCATGGTGTTTCCACAAATCCAGCAGCAGCTTGTTGCTGCTCTCTGTACTCAGTGTGTATCCCTCTTGTTCTGGGGGATTCTGCTCTGTCTCCTGTGGGAGCCTAGAGTGCTTTGTGAGGCTGTGTTTGTTTCACCTGCAGGCCTGGGGCTTCAGGCCGCTGCTGCAGGAAGGGCTGCTTGCTGTTTAGGAGAGACCAGTCCACTTGTGTAATGTCACCAGAGCCTACCAAAAAAAACCCCTCACCCTTGATCTTTGCCTTTTGTTTGAGCATGTTACCCAAGGTGCAGGTCTGCAATGAGAAACTGGAGTACTAACTTGAATCTTTTCAAATGTCCTGCAGAAGGTATAACCCAATGTTGGAGTTGTTGCGCACACGTGGGAGTCCCACACACTGGAACACCAAGGCCATCCAGTTCCCTCTTTTATGGGGTTCAGTGCGGGGGAGTATGTTCAACTTCATATGTCACAATACAAGTATGGATGGCATATGGTAGTAAAAAGTGGGTTTGCTTTCTAATCCTGGAGTGGTTTGGGTTGGAAGGGCCCTCAGTCCAACTCTCCTGCCATTAGCAGGGACATCTTTCACTAGATTGAGGTGGATGCTAATGCAGGATGACCATCTTAAACCCGATTAGTATTGCTGGGAATGCAAACTTATCTTCGTCAGAAAGGGCTTGGCTGTCAGATTCCTGAGAGAGTCAGCTTCTAGGTACAGAATTCAATAGTTGTGGAGTCTCCATCTCTGGAAGTTTTCAAAACTTGCCTGGAGGCATTCCTGTGCAACCTGATCTAGGCAGACCTGCTTGAGCAGGAGGGTTGGACTAGATGATCTATAGAGGTCCCTTTCAACCCTGCCACTCTGTGATTCTGTGAAGATGAGATACCATGACACTGACGAAAAGAAAAGAAAAGAAAAGAAAAGAAAAGAAAAGAAAAGAAGAAAAGGAACTCTGCAGAGAGGTGGCAATGTTATCCATCACCATCATCTGGTGGCCTGGATGACATCCTGGGGTCCTTCACCAGCTCTTACTATTATGCCTGTAATGACTGAAAACATCATGCCATGGGCTATTGCAGAGGAACTTGTTGACTGGAAATCTGTTTACATTCAGGAACCACACTGGGAATCATTTTAGGTAGTCTGTCTGTCTGTGGGTTTCAATGCTCTCCAGCTGTGTGTCTGTTAGTCATAAACATGTTTTCTCCTCTTTCCTGTTAGCATATTGGGGAAAGCATTGCATGGGATGGAAAGGGGGTAGGTACTGACAGTGCAAGCAAATAGCAAAACTTTAACAACCACTTGCAGTGACCTAGAGCTGTGCTTATTGCCAGCATAGGTGCAAAGTTTATGGGTGGAACTGACAAACCCTTGTTTGGTTTTTCTTGTTCTGATTTTCATATAAAATGCAGCATCTTTTAATGAGAAAGTTGAGTTGAAGGATGTAGATTTTACACACTGACTCACAATACTGCTTTGTCCTTCGCTTCTGGAGAGTAGAAATGGCATGTCATGGTCTAGCCCAGTTCTGAGAGAAAGGGGGCTGCTCCCAGGAAGGAGGGTTTTGTTCCTCAGTGTGAGGCAGGGCAGCTGTGCCCTGCTATGGGCAGCTGTGCCTTGCTGACCTGTGGGCTCTCACAAGCAGCTTTCAGGTGGGTGGCCTGGCTAGGATAAGGTGGAAGTCATCCCTCTCCAATTTTTATGTCTGAATATGCTCCATCTCCCTAAGGGAACAAAACCTCTGTGGTTAAGAAACACATGGCTGCTGTAGTGCTAGTAAGCTGGATGTGGATCTTGAGCAGGTGTTTTCACATGGGAGCATCTTCTTCCTTGATTTCTTGTACATAGAAGTAGAAGAATTTAAAAACAAAACACAGAAGGCTCTTGTGGGCAGTGAAGTCCTGAGGAGTTTTCAAGCCAGGAAAATACATTGAGTTTTATGAAGGGTGAAAACCCAGAGCTCACCACAGCCTTTTGAAAAGTACAGTGCTCTGTGCTGCTTGGGTAAGGTGTCATTATAAAACTATATATATAAAAAAAAGACTGCAAATGTTAGTCTGTGAATGCAAGTGAGGGAACTTCACCTGGGCAGCACAAGAGCTGTACTTGTAGAGCAGTCATTCCTGCCACCAGCATTTGGGCTTGCCTCCATAGTACTTGTTTTCAAACACAGAAACGAGATGAGCACAAATAACTGGGAGGTGCAGAAGCTCAGAACACCAGTTTTCTTTTCCTGGGGGAGGCTGGGAGCTACTCAAAGCATGCAAAATAAAGGCGTAGCTCTGCTGTCACCACTTATTTTGAGGACTTTGTTTCACAGCTCCACAGAAATGGTAACAGAGGGAGGGACAGATTAAGGGATCCAAGACAGGGCTGGAGCTTGACATAGTGTGAGTTGTATATCTCCTGTGTCTGTTCCTATGCACTTCAGTGGCCACCACCACTGCCACTCGGGTGCAAGTGAACAGCCACAGACAACCCCTGGGGACAGGCACGAGGGCGCAGGCGGGGAACTGCTGCTTCTCAGGGCTATGTAATCCCCCTGGTGCATCTGGGATCTGCCCATAATGCTTTTGTTCCTGGCAGGTTTGTTTTCTGTGTTGAAGCCATGCAAGCATGTGTCATTCAAGCTAAAAACAACTTGCAAGGTAGAGGACAGGGATGAGTGCACTGCAGCAATAAATTGAGGAGCTGCAAGTTAAAGAAGAGCTTTATTGATGTTTACTGGGTAGTTTGCTGTAATAAATGAAAAATAAGTCACGTCTCGGACCTGATTTTGGGTTTGTTTTTTTGTAAAGTAGAAGAAACGGTGTTGAATTAACTGTGGTCAAAGCACCACACATGGCAGATGAACACAGTGAAGCCACTCTCCTGGAGCTTGTTATTTTTCCCTTCTACACTGAGTCCCAGGGGAACTTTTGCAGATATGTTTCTATTTGCTTTTGCAGAAGTTTGTGGACAGATGAGGTTGTTCAGAAATTCAGAATTTCATAGGGAGAGATGATCTCCTGTCTTTGTTTCCATTCTGCCTTACCTGGGGTGAGCAAGGGAACTTGACTTTATTTCTCATTCCTCCTGCCTGAATGTCAAGTTGAAGGATGGTGCTATTTAACTGCTGTGATGCTGCTTCTTTCCTCAAATAGGTGTCTGTATTTGCTGTACACACTTAAACACAGGCTCTTCGGGTTGTTTTTATTTTGCTCACTCCTGCTGTCCTAAATTGATCTGAACTTGCAATAAAAGACTGAAGTTTAGGCTTAGGCTAAAAGTGCCTGAGTAGATAGGTCCATCTGCCTTCTGCCACATGTACACATACAACAGGGGCTTGAGAAGAGATTGTAAATCTCTACTTGTGTGGCTAGCACACATCTTACTGCTGCCACCAGGCAACAGCTTGATGACTGTCAGCTGCAAAGCTGAGGCTGTCTCTGGAGTTCCCTTCTCTGCACCTGAGCCATTGAGCCCTGGCAGGGCTTTGCTGAGTTGAAGGGATGTCCTTGCTATGCCAGGTTGTCAGCACACACACCTCTCCTGTGCCTATGAGGACAATATGAGGCCCCATGTGGAAACCAATGGTGATGGCCGAGGACCACTCAAACTCAGGGGTGAGGTCTCTCCCATGGACCTCCCCTGCCTCTAACATCTTGCTATTGCTTTGTGCTTCCCCAGACCACTACCTGCCCACAGCTGATGTGCCTACCTCCCCGAAGAAGGTGAAGAGCGTCCCTGAGCACCTCAACTTGGAGAGCTGGTTCTCACCCCCTTCCCCCGAGTGGGCCACCGTGAGAGTAATCCCCGAGGAGGAGATGACTGAGCACAACCTTCTTGCCATCCGAGTCATGGTCACCAGTGATGCAAGCAGGTACTTGAAAATACAAGTAAGCCTATAAAAAAACCCCCTCATAACAGTAGCTTGGTTTTCTCTGGAACACTGAAGAAAAATATAACAAAATATAGTACTGAAAACTGGGACGGGGAGAGGGGGGAAGGCAAACCACTCAGAATAACAATTGTTCTTTACCACAACCATAAATTTCTCAGACCCATGACTCACTTTGCAGGAAGTCTTCAAACATTCACATCCCACACAGGGGCCTGAATCGGAGAGAAAAACATTGCCCTGATCGGTCTGGGTTCAGCTCTTCATGTACAAAAAAAGTCAGTTCAGGGATTAGGGCAGTGGATGTGTTGTGGCAAAAGGTGCATCCTGTCAGATGGTCACCTCCCACCTTGGGTATCATCCTCCAGCTCCACACCCTGGGCCTCTCTTGTCACATTTGAGAGCCTACTCACCCATAAGAAATCTGAAATTTGATGATCCTTGGAGATCTGTCAGAGGAAGTTTGATTTCTGTGTATTAATTAGAATATACTGACTTTCTGAGCAGGATTCTGTGGGAGTTCATTTTGTGTAAAGATTAGATTGATACGTCCCAAGTAAAGCAGTTTTCCTTTCTGAGAATTAAGAGAGGAAGAGTAGGAGGAAGAAAGAAAAAAAAAAATATTAAAAGCAAACCCGAAGCCAACTGTTGCAAACAGACAGATATTGCTCTGTAAGGAAGCTCATTCAAATCTTGACATCCTTTAAACACCTATTCATGGTGCTGTGTGTAGCTTGTGGAGAGCAATGCTTTCAGAAATGCAATTTTCTGCTATTCATAGAATTACAGAATGGTAGAGGTTAGAAGAGACCTCAAGAGATCAACCCCCTTGCTAAAGCAGGTTCGCCTCAATCACGTAGGAACATGTCCAGGTGCATTTTGAAAGTCTCCAGATAAGGAGACTCCACACCCTCCCTGGGCAGCTTGTGCCAGGGCTCCCTCACTCTCACAGGAAAAAAGTTATTCCCTGTGTTTAAGGGGAACTTTTTGTGTTCTACTTTATGCCCATTACCCTTGTCCTGTCTCTGGGTACCACAGAAAAAAGTGTTGCCTCATCCTCTTTGCACTCGCCCTTCAGGTATTTATAAGCATTGATGAAATTCCCCTCAGTTTTCTCCAGGCTGAACAGCCCTAGATCTCACAGCCTTTCTTCATATGAAAGATAGTCCAGTCCCCTGATCATCTTTATGGCCCTCCACTGGGCTCTCTCCAGAAGTTCCCTGTCTCCCTGTTTGCTATGGTGGTTTTAAATGTGTCCTGAGTGCTTTTCCAGGGAGGACTGAACCTGTCTGGGGCTCCTCTGCCCAGAGAATGGAGAGCTCAAGGCACAGCTTATTACCTGTGTGATAGACTCCATGGCAGAGCATGTGCTCATATCCCTTTGCTAATACCTTGTGGCTCGTGTAGTCCCTGTGGTGCCTGGGCAGTGAGTAGGGCTGGCGGATCCTTCTTCTCTGAGGGATCAGCTCCCTTCCCTGTGGCCGGAGGGCAAGGCCCCTGGTTCCCTGCCAGCGGGACACAGCAGAGGGGTGACGCCATGTCTGTCACCACTGTGGCTGGTGCCAGCAGCTCTGAGGCTGCCCCTCACCTCCCTTGGCCTCCCGCTGCTCTGGCAGGCCAGCCTCTGCCTAAAAAGGGGGATGAGAGAGGCAGCAAGTTACAAACGGCCCAGCTGAGCTGGCTGTGGGGCATGCAGTGGGACGGGGAAAGCAACCAGCTCAGTGACACAGGCTTGCAGTTCAGGCTTTAGATACTTGTGAATAATGACCACCTATCAAGCAGAGATCAGAGGAGAAGCTTCGTGCTGTAGCGCATACATTTTTGCCAGCCAAGGAAAACAGAAACCTTTTGCTCTTGAAAACAGAAATATATCAATCAATGTTAATGACAGGTCTCTGTGTGGCGCTCTGCCCAGTCTCAGTGTGATATCTCCCCATCCATGCAGCATCTCAGCTATCAAAGACTTCAGATTTTATATATATGTGTATGTTTGACACAGCTTGAAAGACACCTAAAAAGTATGTTAAAAAGTTAGGGATGAAATTTAAGAACACTCTGACTGAACCTACCAGGCGAGCAGCATACCTGGAGCTGCACTCCCGTCTTCACTGGCCTCAGCCTCCTGGCACTGCTGCTTTGATCTGTGCCAAGCAAGGGGTGCAGGACTGGCAGACACTACCCATATGACATTTGCCCTGTCTTGATACTATCTGCAGCCTTTCCTTTAGCTCTTCCTTCTCTTGTCTCCTGTGCTATGTCTTGAGCTGTTATAATAAATCTTTACTTTCTACAAAGCAGTGCTGTATAAACACAAACCAGCTTTCTCCTGTCATGCCAACAGCACTACTCATGGCATAATCTCCTCTTTTTTTAAGGCAGAGCCATTAATCATCATAGTAAATCTATGAATTGGGTTAGCAGTATTGTTTGCATTAAAAATAAGCTGAGTGGGATGGTGACACGCTTATTTGTGGCAGTGGGAATGTGGTCACATCAGAAGGCCTGGAAGTACCTGTTCCTTAGAGACTGGTCTTTGGAGAAGAAAGAAATCCCATGATTATTGAAGAAAAGAGCTAATAATCACTTCAAACAGTTGTTCTCCCACCCAGAGGCAAGGTCACTGTATGTGTGCTATTCTCATGTATTTGTGTGGCATATTTTTAATTACCTTTAGGGAAAGAGATGCTAGAATCTGCCTCTGTGATCAGCTCAGTTGCCTCACTGTGCTTACTGTTCCATGGGCTGTCCCAGTGGCTCTCAAAAGAGTTCCTTTCCCTCTTTGCCTCTTTCCTGTAGGCACCTTGTGCATATTCATGCAAGGCTGTTCACATCGCTTCACTCAGTCTTCTGAGACTGATGTTTACAATCTCCTCCACATTCTTGCCTATGCCCTGTGGCTGTCCTCACCCCTCTCCTCCATGCTCCCTCCTCATTCTGTATGGCAGCACCCAGAAATAGGGTCAGGACCAAGCTCAGCAGCTCGCTGCGCTCTCAACCCCTCCCAAGGGCTCTGAGGTGTCTGACACGTGGTAAGTAACAATAAGTAACAGTTGCTGCTGCAATAACAATAATACCCAAGTTTTGCAATAACAAAATACCTGAGTTTCACAGAGGCCTCACCCAAGCTGTGGATTTCAGCAGGGTGTCTGTTACCTCAGGGTGGAAATGGGTTGATACTGTATTATTTCCAGCATAGGTTGCCCCTAACTGCTGAGGGCTAGGAAAGCCTTCCTCCCCTCAGCATTTCCTCACCCACCTTGGCTTTATCTTCTGCTGGCAGAGCCCATGCAGAGGGGACTGTGTCTCCACTGCCCAACACTTGGCAGTCACTGCTACCCAGAAAAGGGAGTTGGTTCCAGTTCTCAGATGGGAGAAGAGGTAAGGTCCAGCAATAAGCCTATTGAGTTGCAAGCGCTTTGTGATCTGACTGGGCTGACCTGGCTGGCCTTGGCCTCCTGCGAGTTCCCTGTGCCTTGCTTCTTATTTCCAAAAAATCTGTGGGGGAAAACAGTGAAAAGTGCTGAGTTTTGACCCTTGTGTCTTGCTTCTAGGTGGATTATGGCATGTCAAATGCTACTGTTTCTCTTCATCTTTGTACAGCCTCGGGGGAAGAAGAGTCAGTCCTTGCTAAGGGAGCAGGGTGATATTTCACCCCAAGTTTCTCTCAATGACAGTTTGATTTCAGATGCTGAATGTAGCAATTGTGAATGCCAATCCAGGCAGCAGAAGCCTGATGGGAATAGGGATAGCTGTGTGGCACCTATGCAAATCACAGCCCTGTAATAATGATAACAACAACAACAACAACAACAACAAGCAAAATAAGGATGTCAGCTCTGGCTGTCTGTTTCTCTGCTGCCCACATGGTTGTCGGTGCTGACACTGAAGGAGAATACTTCCATTCCATGAGTCTTCTGACATGTCCCTTTCCGTCTCATCTTTGTCTCCTCGTAGCTCTGAGCTGGAGTCTGACTTTAATGGAGACTCACCGAACTCTGAAGTGAGTGAAGGACAGATGTTGCTGCCAGAGCCCCCTGCCTGCCTGAGCCCTGTCCGCAGGTGGGCATCGCTCACCAGGAGCCCTGTGGCACAGGAGGAGAGCCCCAAAACATCCACAGTTGCAGATGGTAAGCAGCGTCCTGACTCAGGGATGCTCCAGCAGCCTCTCCTGAGGGCTGGAGTCAGGGTTAGGGGGAGAAGTTTCAAAGCAGAGATTGTTACCTGCCATGTGGCCAGGTCTGTACCTGTTAATGGGATCTGGTTTTAGGGGGAATTTCCGCCTTTTGTGTGCTGTAGCTGAACCAGCATGATGCAGGGTAACCTGGAATAGTTGTGCCTCATGCATTACTTGCAGAGGTGGGATTAATTTTCTCCCATCAATAAAAAATTTGGTCATTATTAGCAGCCGGTGCAATGTCTGCAGTGTTGTCTGGGCAAGGCTGACGTTGGGAGGCACTAGAGAGCTCGGCTTGGTTCACTTAGTATGTCTATTAGTAACTGCTTAAAATGTTTCTGTCTAGTGAAAGCACACGGAGGAAAGGCTATGGCTAGCAGGGAAGTAGGGAGAGCTTTAGGAAAAGCCTACCCACACATGGAAACGCCTTTCTGGAGCTGGAGAATGTAAAAAATTAAAAGATGTGCAACCTCAGCCCCTCCCACCACCCCCCCCCAAAACAGTCAAAGAAATGAGTTTGCAGAGAATGAAAGGCCATCAACGTGCATTTGTAATCCAAACAGAAAAGAGGGTATTTCATACAGCAATTTAAGTTTTCTCCTCGATTTCACTCTCTGGCTGTTCGTGTCCCCTTTGTCCCTATCATCACCTGCCTCTCCACCATGCCATGGCATGTGCAGCCCGTCTCTCAGCTCGGCATCCTCACCCACCTGCATGACACCATCCCTAGGTTTTGATCTCGCCCCTCTGTCTGGCTGTGTGCCTTTCTGCTGGTGCCAGCTCTCCGGAGGAAGGAGCGGGCGCTGGTTCGGGGGTAGGTGAGGACGCAGCAGCTCCCGCTTGCCCTCGCTTCCCTGGCGCTCCATGGGCTGGGGCTGACGGTGAGTGCACGGTGCCCTCTCCCGGCTGCTGCGGGGACCGGGACGACAGGGAGAGAATGGGAATTAAGAACACTAAATCCCTTCCTCTTGTTTGGGGTTTGTTGATTGGTTGGTTTCCTCTCTTCTATTTTACGCCCCCCTTCTCTGTCCTTTTTTTCCTCCCCTCCATTCTCTCTCCTCCACCCCTTTATCTTTTTTCCCCCTTCTCTGTGTTTTGCTGCATTAGCTGACCACATCTCTTTCCATTTTCTCTTCAGCACTCCAGAGAGCCAACAGTTTTCACTCCACAGCATTAAATAAGTATCAGAATTGGAGGAGAAAACTCCAAACGAGTGAGTAAAGGCTGGGGACTGATTGTGTCTTGCATTTGTTCTGTATTCTCTTTTCCTGCCTCTCAAATGCCTATTTCTCCCTCTTTCCTTGAACAAGTTTGTGGTTTTGAGTCATTAGATGGGAAAACAGAAGTCTAAAATGCCCAAAATATTTCATTTCCATTTACTTGCCCTACAAAGATTGATTTCCCTTTCTGTGTGACTGTTCCCTACATTATTATACCCACCAGCAAGTGGTGTCCACAGTAATTTTACAGCCATGAAAATGCACCACTGTCCGAGAGCTGCATATCCTGCCTCTAGCCCTGCCTACACTGATTACTTGCAATAATGATTTAATGTTTTAAGTATCACTTATTGGAAATGCTCCTAGAGGTGCCTGTTAACACCCATCTACAGGTGCTCTGTCATCTCTTTTTCTCTTTGAAAAAAAAAAAAAAAACAAACAGATGATGTTTCTGAATAATATTTCTGAATGGGAGAGAGTACAAACAGCCATCCCAAGCAGTGAGCTGCTGAAAATATAAGCTACAAGTCCTTGTTCTCCAACACTTTCACTCCCTTTGGGCTGATAGTCCCTGCCCATTGGAATCACATGGGAATACAGTAATTTGGATAGTGGTGAAGTCTGTTCTCAGTTCACTTCTGACACACAGTGTGGTTTCCCCTTAGAGCTGAGGCTGTATCTAAGCAATCTTCCCCCTGGACTGTCATCTTGAAACAAGCTGTCCTCAGCTGGCCTCGGTCCCACCTCTACTGCTTCTGACAGGGTTACCTGCCCACTGTGGCACAGCCCCTCTGCAAGGGCACACAGTGTCTGCCCAGGCCCCACTAAGGACTCACAGGTACTGGCCAGGACTGGCCATACCAGTATGGGTTGAACTTATCAGTGGCTCAAATCCTCTCAGACCTTGGATAGAATTGCAGTCATATCTGTTGGGCTGGGGTGTTGACAGCCTTAAGTATAAAACCTGCAAGTACAGCAGCAGAAAGAAGGGATTTCTGCATGTGACTGAGTGCCAGTTTCTGGGCATGGAGACAGCGGGTTTTGGGGAATGGTGGTGACAGCCTCTCTTTACCCCTGCCCTCAGTTTCCCTCTGCAACAAGACAGATTCCTGCGGCCACTCAGAGTATCTTCAGAGACCTTAAAGACTCTGCTCCCAAAACAAGCAGGATCCCTGTGTCTGTTATGGGAGCAATGCTCAAGCAGAGGCATCTGGTCTTGCTTGGTTTAAATGCATGAGCAAGTCTCCAGATTGTTTCCAAGTACTCACTGTGAGATGAATTTTTACATCTCAATAGAGGAGACAGCATCTCTCCTTCTTGACACCAGGCTTGTCTCCAAGTCAGATGCCTGGGGTTACATGTGAGTGGTGTCCTTTGGAGGTCCCCAGTGTCACGTGTCTGGGGTAGGTAGCTCAGTAAATCTCAGTCAGGATGCACAGGGCTATTTCACAGTCATGAGAGGATGCTCCCACCAAGCTTAGCTTCAGCAAATCCTGTGATGGACTGTCCCCAGAGAGGCAGCTGGGGCAGATGGACAGGCAGACAGGCTGTGTTCCTGGGGATTCACTGTATCTCAGAGGTGTGGGTACTCACTGTGTTCTGTGAGGCCTCTCCAGAGCAGCTGCACAAGATGTCCCACTGAGGGGAAAGCTGTCATGAGTCCACAATGGGGAGACACAGAAGGGTGCACTGAAAGTCCCATGGCATCTCTGTAAGTCTTGGGACTTTCCCTGAGTACCCTACAGCATTTGGGGATTGGCTTATACATCAGCGGTTGTCTTGGATTTAAAATCTTGCTTTGATTGATGTTTTTAAAAGATCAAGCTAAAATATGCTTATTCCGGGGCGGGGGGGGGGGAAGAGAAGAAAGACCATGAGAGAGTTTACTCTTAATTTTTACTCATTTTCAGCTCGTTCCCCAGAAGTGCATTGCTCAACCATTTCTCAATTAGTTTGCCATCATTTTGTAAAAACTTTCCATGTGCCTCCGAAGGGCTCTAGAGGGAGCTAAAAGCTTTTAAGAGGGAATCTATGCGCTACATGAGTTTGCGAGAACCTCAAGAACGCTGTTAAACTAGGTGTAAAACACATTCAGCCTATACTGGCAACAAAATAAAAGCATTTTTTACTCTCTGGAGGAACACTGTAAGTCTTGGTTCCTATATTTGATCCACTTAATATTTGGTTACAAGAATTCATATGATCATCAGTCACACAAAACAATAATCTGTCTCCTTTTCAGACCTATTTCTCAAAACACAGCACGAGGTACACAGCCAAGGAAAGGAAATAAGTGTCATGGTTATATCAGCTGAAAGGCTCAGAGCAGGATATTACCTTTCAAAACCTTTAATCCCCGTCGCACAGCCACAGGGAATGCCATGCTCATCGTTTATCTTGGTCACTTGGAGTAGCTTTTGGGCCAAGCAGATCATGATTGTGCCCCAGGGACTGTTTTGAATGTGAAGCTGCAAATATAGCATACTGGTGGGAGTAACTCCATTATGTCTGTGAAAGATAGCCCTGCTAAAGAGGGATGTTCTTGCCTGTGCAGACCCTATCCTTGTAAGATCCTGCAGGCCTAGGAGAGCTGCAGTGGGAAGCAGTTCTCCCCATGGGCATATGCTGCTACCCTTCAGACCACTGAGCTGTGAGTTTTACGCCCTCGTGGGTGTTATGGCATTTCCCCTCGGTGTGCTGAGCTGTGGCTTGTGCCTGTGTTGGGAGGCTTGAGGCTTTAGTGGATCAGGCTAACCCCCTCTAGCTCATTTATACAGGTGATGGTGGGCTTCTTTTATCCTAATTCTGGGTTGTCATGTTTTCCCATGACTCAATTCACTTCACAGAATATAAAGGTCAGCCCCTGGCTGCTGGTCTCTGTGGGTGTTCCTTAAGGAACTCCAGTACATTGTTTCCCTCTGTTCTTGACCAAATGTAACAAATTACATCAAAATTGGGAATAAATAGGTGAGACTATGAGGGGAAAAAAAGGTCAGGCTTTCTCCTTGGCTTGCCTTTTATGAAGTCCATGTGCAGGAACTATCTTTTCTCAGGTGGGCTGCTTTTGTCTTTGTGCACCTTTTAATTCCTATGTAGAAGAACCAAAGTTTACTTTGGGATCATTTGTGGCTTTCAGAACTAATAATTGGATTTGGGAGTTAATGATTCAGCTATAAATATACTTATCTTGTTATAGTTTGACATGGTAATACCTTGGCTCAGGGGTACTTTTCTTCTGTCCAAAGGTCATTTATTATGTAAAATTCTCACAGGCACATATTAGAGAGTTCACCTGACTCCCTTCAGGCACAAGTTTATTTCCTTACTTATTCTTCCAGCAGGTCTAAGTCCATCTGTGCTAGTTTTGGTTCAAGGCCTTTATCAATTAGTTGCCTGACTGTCCTAGGAGACCCTCCAGTGCTTTTCAGGTTGGCTTGGAAGACTACAGGATTATTTCTGTCCTTACTGCCTGCAGGTGGTTGCATTTCCCATTTCCTTCCCATTTTGACAGACAGCCCTATCAGAAGTCACCGATTTTTCTTCCTTTCTCAGAAATACCCAAAGCTTCCAAAGGGCACTATTTGTCTTTGACTGCCTCTGCTTTTAAGACCTGAAACCCTCTAAAATGGGATGGTTTTCCAGAAAGTTTCCTGGAACTCAAAAGCTGCTTCACTGTGTTTAGCCAAAAGTAGAAGCAGTTCAGGTCCACCACGGAACACGTCATTCTGTGTTTTACACAGTGTGCACACACATGAGTGATGCCATAAACATCATTACTGTATGTCAGCTCTTCAAGTACAACTGTATCCAGGTGACCATTTAACTTTCTAGTTTTATTTTTAATTACAAACTTCATTTAAGATAAAAACAATACATTTGTGATGATAAAACTTGTGTCTTTGGTAGGCTTCCCTTTATTGTCCAGCAAGAAACCTGGGCTACACTGGAAGGACTCTTCAGCCAGCTGTCAAGGTGGTCCTGGAGAGGATCAGTCCCAAACACAGGTATGAAGGAGCACTGTGCAGGGCAAAACAAGTGTAGCTACTGTTGAGGCATGTCTGCTCTTGACAGCCTGCCTGAGCATCCTCCTCTCTTTCAAGTAGTCTTGGTCCTCAAAGTAGCCTCTAAAGTTGGAGTTATGCCTGTGCTGTGTAGAGAAATGAGACAGTTTGATGCTCGGATTGATATAACCATTCCCAAATGATGCAGCTGAGTCATGTTTGCTGTGGGACTCAGACCTCAATTGCATTAAGAGTTAGACACTAATTTGTTACATTAGCCACCATGGAGGCACCATCACCTGCCCTTCCCTCACAGCACGGGGCTTTGCTGCCACTGGGATATCCTTGGTACCACAGTTTCTGCCTAAAGGAGAGGAAGTCTCGCAAACCTCTCTCCTCCAGTGCTCCTGAGCTGGCTGTTGGTCTGCCTGTGTGCTCATAGGGCTGGATGGAAACATATGACATGTTGGGCCAGAACACATGCTACCAGCAGTGTGGTGCAAGGGTATCACACCTGAGTGGCTTAAATGCCACTCAATTGCTATGCATCGCTGAGTAAAGGGCAAGTACCAGTACCAGCCTTGGAAAGCAAATCTGGGAGCCAAGGTAAGGGCTTGGCTGGTGGCAGCCGTAGGAAACCTGGCAAAGGAGACTGGGGGATCTTAGGCTGTTACAGCCCTTTAAGATATAGGTGTGCCTGTCTCATGTTTAACTCTTACATTTGATAGGCAGAAGACTTCTTAATTTGTTGTAGGCTCTTGCCTCCACACCTCGCACAGCACAGGAGCATCTTCAGCTTCCTCCAGGACCCAGGATTTCCATTATATCTGCTGCTGTTTTTAGTTTATTTTGTTTAAGGCTGAGGAAGGTTGGGCCTGCTGTAAGTACAGCAGTAATGACTGACCATCCTGAGCAAAGGACAGCACGTCCCCTGCACTTTGAGCTGGGCGGAGTGGAGACCAGCCCACATCCTCCATGTCCTAGCCCTTTGTCCTCACCCATTGTCCTCACCTTTGGGTTAAACATGTTTAAAATTGCTTGACCTCAGAGTCTGCATTAGAACAAAATCAAGTCTTCCATGTCTACGGTGGTAGTTGAAATCCGGTCCAGGACAATAGGGCCAGGAAGGGAAGGTCCCAGGGGACCAGAGCTGCACAATGCTGCCTCGCCACACTGCGCATGAGAAGTGACTGCACACAGCTCCCACTCTATAAGCAGTGCTTAGTAGCCTTTTTCCTTCTCTAAAGAGAGGATTAAGAGGGTGTTTGTTTGTTTGTGTTTCTCATGTTTTTCTCTCTGAGATCCTGGCCAATATTAATTTTAGTCATCAAATACAACTGTGAAACAGGGAGCAATCATTATTGCCTTACTTCTCATGCTTCTGGGAAATGAGAAGGCAGACAGATTAATGTCTTCACCCATGTGAATTTGGGAATCTAGCACATTAAGTGGAAACAGGAACTGAGTCTTCACACCATCCATTATCACGTAGCATTGAGGATAAAATGCTTCCCTTTTAAGATGGAAAAAAACCTCCAGTTTTGGTCTACTGGCTAGATAATGTGGGCATTTACCCTTGCTACTATCTCCAGCAAAAGATTTTGGTGGCTAGAATAATGAATTTAAATCTTCACCAAAGCAGAAGAGAGAACTAAATGAATTGTTTAAAACTACTGTCTTGAATTTTACAGTCTTTTCTGGGTCACTTAATTCATTTCTACCCTCACTATGTAAGTATGAGATGTCATAAAAGCAGTCGGAGAGGATGGCTGATGGTTTCCTGTGCTTGCTGGAAACTCTAAGGGGATGCAACTGGAATACACACAGGAGAATAGAGCAGATCTGCTCTTCTTTATTTTCCTGCAGACAGGACCATTTCTTTCTAAGAAAAAGATTAAAAGCAATTCATAAAGATGCTATAGATTCTTATCATGAAGAAGATTATTTTAGGTTATTAATATTATCAAAAGTAGTATTAAATCTCTACTGCCAGAGAAATATTAGCCCTTTGTGGAGAAGAGCTTTTCTCCTTATATTATCAACTACATATGTATGTCTGTATATTTGTGGAATTTAATTTGTTAGTATTATGTTAAGATTAACATTAATTGAAAAAGTACATGAAATAAAAGATATATTGGCTATATTTTTCTACCCCTAAATAATCCTTTTTTTCATACATTTTACAGTCAGCTTCTTACAAAAAACCACCAGGAGTTACAAGAGGACATTTCAAACTCTACAGCCCAGTATTTCAAAGAAAAGAAAAAGCCAGAGACATGCCTGAAGACATCTGTCACTATGTCCCCCATTGTCCTTTTCAGAGCAGCACCAGAGGTTCTCTACGGACCCCTCCTGGGAATGGGATACTAGCTGCTGATTTTTCTGAGCCTGAAGATACAGATAGTGATGTTGAGACATACACAGTCCAGGGTTGGAGGAAAAAAAACCAGAAATATACCTCTGAGCCAGAAGATTTTAATAGGAAGACAAAAGTGCTGTCATCTCTGGATTTGAAAGAGAAAGATGGCAAAAAAACAAGACACTCAGAAAAAAAGCTTGAGCAAGAATTAAAGGAGACTAAAAAGATGCTGGTGCATTGTAGTCAACAGCAAACCTTTCACAATTCAAACAGGATGGATTTGGGTGGATCCAGCCCAGGGTATGGAAACAAAGGAGCACAGTGGACTTCAGAGGAGAAAGATACAGACTGGAGTAAAGATGTATTCGGACTATCTGGTTGTGCTGTGCTGCCCTCTGCAGATGGTGCTCCACCAGCTTTGCCAGTTGACACCAAAGATGCGCTGCGAACTCCAGATGTAGTTGCCAGAGAGCATGCAGCTAGCCAACCAAAATCTCCACTGAGACTCATAGCCAATGCAATCAAAAGGTCAATTCTGGAGCCTCTAACCTCATCTTCAGAAGAACTGAAGCAGGCCTCAGACAGTAAAGTCAAAGTCTCTTCAGAACAAACTTTCTTCAGCTTCCCCAGTACTCCTGGCTATTCCCTAGGCCAAAGGAACAGTAACAATAATAGAGCAAATAACACTCAGCCACAGGAGCTTAAAACAGAGGAGTGGACAGGGCAATATTTAGGAAATGGGAGCCTTTGCTCAAATCCATCTAATTTTTCTCTTGACTCTGAAGAGAGATCTCCAAGGGATCACAGCAAGGAGGTATCCTTCCCAGTCTACAGCCCTCACACTAGGCCTTCCAAGACAACCAGTATACCTCAGAAATCATCTTGCACTAGGGTGGAAGATGTCCCAAGACTCCTAGAAAAGTTTACCTTTAAAGAGACTCCTCCAGGGGCTCCCATGGATGACATATTTATCTGTAATGAAAAGTACCTCCTTCTTTCATCTCCGGAGCCCAAGAACACCTCCAAGGACAGTCTAGAAGACTTTGTACAGAGGCGTAGTCTTGGGTCACTCTTTGGTAGCCTGAGAAGTAAAGTTTGTGACAGAGAAGGGAATTCTTCTATTTCACCTCTGCCTTTCTTGAAGGACTATTCTCCACAAGACAGGCTATGTCATCCTTCTGCAGGTGAGGACTTGAGTGGAATTGCTTTTATTATTTTATTAAATAATAGCACTTAAAATTTAGAAGAGATGTGTGTGATCATGCAGACATATATCTGTTGTATGTTATGTTTAATTTATAGTTACTTAGGAAGACTTACTAAATATCTTTTTTGGTTAAGATTTAGGAGTTGTTTCCAATTTAAAGGAGCAGAGTGGATTTGCAAGCAGAGCTTGCTGGATCCAAGTTCGGTCTGTGGCTCGCTGCTGTTCAAATGTGTTTGGATCAGGAAAAAGTCCTGGCAGAGGAGTGGGATGTTGGGCAGAGGAGCAGGATCACTGCTGAAACAGCGAGGTTGTCGTGGACAGAAGAGTCCAGAGGGTGAGCAGAAGGATGAGCATCAAAAACTTCCCAGTGTAGGATTAGAATGCACTTAGTATCTGTTTTCATGAGGAGCTCAGAGACTGAAGTAATACAGCTGCAAGAATTAAAAGCTTTGCTTTGTTTATGTGCTTCCTCAGCAGGTGTCTCTTTGGCTCTGCCTGCTGCTGCAGTGACAGAACTGAAGGGATACTTTGGGAGCTCTGTGGTCATTAATATTCCCTTCTTTGATGTGAGATGAGGTAGCACCTTATTGACCCGTGCTGACCTATTTGTGACTCTATTTGTGTAGTGATCAAAAGGCATCAATTTTCATGTTAGCTTGCAAGAATGAGGTTAGTGTTAAATTTGCAGACAAGTCTAAGAAATATTGATGTCAGAGCAATCTGAGTAATCTAAGCATGAGCTCAGGAAGAATTAAGCACAGCACAGTTTCAGGTGTGAAATACAAAGTACAAGAAGTGCACCACCTGTCTTTCTCCATGATCTATCTTTCCACTACCTCATTGCAGAAACTCAGTTATTTAACTCAAAAATCTTTTGAATTTTATCATCATATCCCTTTGTTTCTTACCTTATTAAATTGCAACCCTAACTGTAACCCAAAAATTGCTGTTTTACTGCAGCATTAAAATAACAATCTCCATGTAAAAGCCAACGTCAGCGAAATGTTCCCAGCAAGCTGCCAGGTCCTTTTTCATACCCTTTCTGGTTGGAAGTGCTGTATATTGTGAGGAAGATATGTGTATCTGAGACTTGATCCAATGCTCATTGAATTGAATGACTCCCTGTTTTATTCCTGAACTGTTGGATTGCATTTGTGGAGCTTCTTTTATCTAACGATGTGCAAAACCAAGTGTCCGCATTGAGACAAAGGATGCTCAGGACTGCACTGAAGCCACAGGGAGCTGCTAGTGTTCACATTTGTCATGCTGTGGTCTCCAGTGGGAGGCTTTCTTCAAGTCTATACCTTGTCATCTTCCATCAGCTAAGCCAAGCTGACTTGCTCTTGACTAGATGAGATATAATCCATACTACATTATAGTATGTTGTGTTCCTACTAAAATGGGAATGTTTCTAGCTGGATTTGAATAATGCTATATTTTAAATCATTTGAAAAACCTGCTGACTTAATGTGCGTTGCATTCCTCTGCTGTGCAAGCCAAGACAGACATTATTGAATTATTATAATTATGGAACATGGACAGTGCAAAATCTGTTTGGAAGAAGAAAAACACAGCTTTGCACCAGCCATTTGGCCTGTAATCTGTCATCTTCAACATTTCAACAATTGCAGCTCCCTAAACTTTTTGAAACATTCGTTTTTGAGTAAATCAAACTGGTAAAAAGCCCAGTCCTGCTTGGCTCTCTAAAATGGCATTTCTGTCTCATATTGGCACTTATCTGAGGCCCAGGCTTGACAAACTTCAGTCATCAACTGATGATGAGCTTTAGCCCACATTACATGTCATTATTTTTCTCTCTTGAAAATTACTGTGAATCTGAGAAAATTTCTTTCCTTTTAAGGGAAAAACCCACCTCCCAGCACCTTGTGGAAACCAATTTAATGAGGCTCTTTGCAGTAGGGCTTTTCTACTCTTTTTGAGGCCAGATGGAGTTGTTCGGAGGAAGTATGGTTAGTCTTGCATTACACTCATGTTTTCTCCCTCAACGGGCTGTTTACATGTGGAGCCAAGGAATTAGCTGAGTGATAAATGTCCACGGGACTTGAGATGAGACTGGGCAAGCTTTTTGAAGAGAAATCCACCCAGGAGTAACCAAATGCTTAGAAACAATTTCCAATTCAGAAAGCTCCTGAACTGGAAAATGCTCAGAGGACGGGCAAACATAAACGGGAGGAATCACATATGACAGTCTAGTGCCTATAACATCCCTTTAGATATCCACTGCTGGAGACAGACTGGAGAGTCCTTCAGTCTCGTCCTGCACATCTATTTCTATATCATGTCGCTCATCTTTCCCTGTACTTTAGCTTAGTGAAAGAAAAGTGGTTTGTTGGGGTGGGTTTGTTAGTGTTCAAACATTTGTGGTATTTTTTACTAGGTCTGCATAAAGCAAGTTCATTCCATGAGGTAATTTCTTATTATGCTTGTTATAGTTGTCTTGAAGCTGAAATTTGCATCTGGGGTACATTTTAGAGCGTATTTCTGGTCTCTCTCATGAGGAAAATAGCCAAAGAAAAATAGTTGAACAGGACACTGAATGGCTGCCCTTTTAATATTGAAAGAAATGCACTGTCCCACTGTTTCTGTACCCCTGAAATGTAGCGGGACCACACATCTGAGAGCCAAAACCTGTATTCTCATCCCAATTTTGCCATACTTTACCATGTGTTTCTAGGCACCTTCGTGCTCTGTTTTAGCAGAGAACATCAGTTCTGTGAAGTGTATATGCAATAAAAAATGACAGAGACCATAACTGTCAGTGTGCACGAGTGGATCCATCAGATGCTTCATTACTGAGTTGTTTCACATGGTCCTTTATCCTGTAGGCTACTTGGGTGGAGACTATGAAGCACACAGCTGGTTGCAGTCGGGTGGCTGTTGTCTCCCAGAACTCTGGTTAATACACCTCTTGAAAGGCTGAAGCTTTGTTGGAGCAATCTAAATGTTTTTTCTCTGCAGAGCAAGGTGCAAATACCTGATTGAAGCAGATAGTCAGTGGGGATGTCATTAATCTATTCCATGCACAGACATTGACTTCCTAGAGCTCATGAGATGTTTCTTGGAAGTCCTTGGGGAAGTCATTGACCCTCTCTCTCTGTCCCACAAGGGCAAAGGGCTCCTGAATCACACCCTTGAGGAGGAGGCAGGTGTCCTTGTATTACAGCAGGCTGCTCTGCCTCTAGGCCTTGTAACAATTTTTAAACTATTGATGTCACTCAAAGAGGAGGACACTGGAAAGCAGTCACTTATTCCCACAGCTGAGAAAAGAATGAGAGCCTGTAATTGCTTGTGTTTCTATCCCTGTGGCTCTGTAGGGTTTGTTCCTTTCATACTATGGATCTGATTTTACCAGCAGCCTGACAGCAGGATGGTTACTGCAAACTTTTGGTTGCATGGGGAAAAAATCTCATTAATGATCTCATTAATGTTTACAAATGTGTAAAGGGTGGGTGTCAGGAGGATGAAGCCAGGCTGTTCTTAGTGACATCCAATGATAGGACAAAGGGCAACAGGTACAAGCTGCAACATAAGAGGTTCCAAAGATACACAAGGAAAAACTTCTTCCCTGTAAGGATAAGGGAGCACTGGAACAGGCTGCCCAGATGGTCTGTGGAGTCTCCTTCTCTGGAGACATTCCAAACCCATCTGGATGAGTTCTTGTGTGACCTGCTCTAGGTGATCCTGCTCTGGCAGGGGAGTTGGACGGGATGATCTTTCAAGGTCCCTTACAGCCCTTGAGATTCTGTGATTGCAACTCCTGCTGCTCAAGGACTGTCCTGCAAAAAAGGAGGGCACAAGGGCTCCATGGATTCTCTGACTGTGCAGCTTCATTGACAGACTAGGTGCTTCTAAAACTGAGACCACTGCCAAAAATCTGACTTTCTGCCTCAAACTTCTTGGATTTGCTTTCCTTACATTACCACCTGGAATCAACATGTTTCATGAATCCTGATTTTAAATTAGGGCTTGAGAGACAAGTCTAGGGGACTGGGATCCAGGAGAAGGCAAAGAAGAAACATTGACATGGAGAGAATGGGAAGTGATTTCAATCTGAATACAAGTTGCACGTAGAAAGCCAGCTGTTACCTCACAGATACAAAGAAAAATGGCACTGTTAGCTTTAAATAATGTACATTTCCATGATGTTGCCCAGCTGTTAATCATTAACCCTGTAGCAGGTTGAAGCATAGAGACAGATGTTCCAAAAGCAGTTTTATTTTCTGAAATAAAGAGAATGAAGCTATGAATTAGACAAATTAAGAAGAAATTCAAATATTTATACCCAGTTGAAACAAGATGCTGGAAAAACAGGCATGATAAAATTGCTGCAATTAAATGTAATTTAATTTATAATTCTGAAAGCATGCTTCTTCCAAAGGTAGCCTTTGAATTTCCCTTCTGGAGTGCATTGTTGTGATGTATGGATTTTCTTGACTTATTATGGCATTTTAATCAACAGTTCAATGATGTGATAATATTCCTAAACCAGAAAAATAAGTGACGTTTGTTTAGACATAATTAATGAAATATTTATGTTGCATGAGGCTGTGTGATAAAGCCTTGTTCTCTTAGTCCATTTGCTTCTGATTACATTTGTGATTTTTTTATATGACCAGACATTCTGACGCCAACTATTTTACACTGAGCAGATGTCATGTAGTAAAAATGGGTGCCAGATGCTACAAGCCACATAAGGGTAATTTGTTTAAGAGCTGGCTCAGACTTTTTGCATTCAATTACACTGTATAGTGAGCCTTATACAATCATTTGGGTGATATGGCTAACTTCAGATATACATTTTAATGAATGTTGAGTGCGTTCAGAACGGCAGGCTACATGCAGAGTGCTCAAGGAATTAATTTATTTGTATGTAATACCTGAAAAAAATCAAATATACCCAGACAGAGTTTTTGATAGAGATCAAAAATTTAATTAATGCCATCAGCTAGACTTTCAAATTGCTCTAGGTGCTGCTGATCAGAACTCAGGACAGGTGCAAAGTATCTGCGTAAGTTCAAGAACAGTATTTTTTTGCTTCCCTGACTATTTTGTTCCTGCTTTTTAGGATGTGAACACCTACCTGTCAGAAAACATGTTATTGACTATTCTACTTCTTCCTCCGATAATGAATTTGAATCCAAAACTTCATTAACACACAAGGTAACCTTGGCTTAGAAACAGAAAGATATTTCCTCAGTTGGGCTGTACTTAAAATTTTGATCTTCTGATTTGGCTTTTGATCTAAAACACGCAGCTGTTTCTCTAAGTGGGGACTGGAAAGTTTTATCAGTGGAGGTTATGTGTCACAGAGAAAATCCATTAAAACCCTTTAAGACAGATGAACATCAACATTTCTTTTTCCTTTTGGATCTTTAATTCCCTCAGGTTACAGCAGTGTTGAGAGAGGAGATCTTAATTTGACTAACAGACACGTTTCACCGAAACCACTTTGGAGCTGCATTCTTAAGTGGCCTTAATATGTAGCCCAACAAGCAAACTATTGAAAAAATTAAACCAAACAGATGCAGATTTCCCTCGGGCAAATACAACTTCATTTGAGAGGCACTACAGGCAGGTTGCATGTGTTTATCCTAATCAGCATGGCAGTGTGAGCCACAAGTCACACCCATACCCTACACACCGACAGGGCTGGTGGCACACTGGGGCCTCCGAGCCCCAACATTGCACCTGTGGCTAGGAGTGGTGGGGTTAAAGCACCAATGCACTCTTGATCCCCAGCTCTGATGTGAAGAAACAGAGCTTTTATTTCCTGAACATCAGAAATGTGCTTAGCTCTTTCCTGTGGAGAGACTATCAGTAAGTGGAATTAATAGTATGAGGTGGCCTTTTAATTTGTTGCCTTTGGAGGGAAGGGGTGGGCGGGAAGGATAATAAAGCAAAAGGCTGCCTGCTACACTGAAAAAGCAGCTGAGCTGAAGCTAAGCAGGGCTTTGAATGGAAACCCAGTTGCACAGCTCCAGAGGAACCAAAGTGCCACAAGGCAGAAGCACAGCAATACGTGGTGGCACATTCTGCCAGTGACTTTGAGTCAGAACATCACAATTCATCTTTCCTGCTGCAGAAATGACAATCCATAGTAATATAATATTATGATGAATTAAATAAAGTTTAAACAAAAGAGAAAAGAAGGAAGACACCAGAGAAAAGTGGATAGGAGCAACTCCCAACAGTTCAGGCAACCACAGGGCCAGGCAGGTCGTTGCAGCGGGGATGACAGCACTGCTGGGGCAGCTGCCAGGAATGGGGTGAATAAGCAGCTGTTGCACACGAGCATTAGCAGAGATTCAGTTGTGATGCATGTTCCCCACTCAGCTTGCCTCCTAGCAGCTCTTCTCATGCCAGTTCTGGCTGCTATTTTCCCAATATCACTGGTTATCTCTGGAAAAACTTGGTGAGAAAAATTTTAAAGGTTTCCTAGCTCGTTAGTTCTTTAATCATCTTGTCTATGGTGCTCATATTTCCCATCACCTCCAAAATGGGAAAGCCTTGAAGCACTTCCCTAGAGCTTGAGTCAAGAGCAAGACAGAGCAAGCAAGCCCCACGGCACACGTTGCCCCACTTTCCCAGCAGCAGCAACATGTACTCCAGGGAAAGACAAAAATCCCAGCAATGCAGTAGAGAAATGGCACTGGTGAAGGTTTCACGGGGCTTTGGACCGTGTCCTATAATGGCTGTTTTCTTCAGAGACATCCCTCTTACTGTGTGGCAAGCAATCCAAAGTGAATTTTACTGCTTAGCAGCTACAGCAATAGAAAGGAGTTCAGTTCCTTAAACTGATCCTTCCCTCTGCCTGTGCCTTGCTTCTTCCCTGACCATGCTGATGTCTGCAGAAACCATGTATATTGTTATATTGTATAGAAGTTGGCTTTATGATTTGGACATTTTTTATTGACAGACACAGTTCACAGTCACAGTTGCAATAAGAGCTTGTAACAATTTTAAACCAGCGTAAGCAAATGCATGAAAATATTCCTAAAGGAATAGTTTTGTTTCAGTTAGGTTGCCCCAAGAACCTTGCAGTGGTTCACTTTGCTTTGAGCAGGGGAGTCAGGTTAGACTCTCTAGAGGGAGTCCAAAGGTCTCCCAACTTCCCCACTTCTGTGATTCTGGGGAAGGTCTGAGGAAACCTGTAATAGCATACTTATGCTTTGATTGCCTTTTTCTTCTCTCTTTTATAGGCAAAAAGGGCGCTGAGGAGGAGAAGAAAACTGGAGAAGGAGACAAAGCAATTGATTAAACAAGAGGAGCTAAAGAGGCTTCATAAAGCACAGGTGAAAATGTAGCTCACAGATGACCTATTTGCCTCCCCATAGTGACTGGTGAGAACAGGAGATAACTGATGTGGGCTCTACCCCTCTCCTAGCTGCAGCTCACTGCCTTCTGTGTTGAAATCCCCCCAAACTATCAGGAGCAGGAAGATGTGTGTGGCAGGACCTTGCATCTCTGTATGTGACAAACCCATGTGTGCCCTAGGAAAACATCATAATTTTGTAATTTTGTATGAAGAACAAGAGGGAATAGTGACTGGCAATAAGAGAAGAACATGTTAAAGAGAGAAGGAGATAGAAAGGGGAAATATCAGCCCCTGAGAATGTAAGAAACTCATCTGTTACCCCTTACGTACTACAGGAGGGTACAAAAACATAGCAATGGTTTTTGTTCTCTCTTCTTTAATAAAGAATGTAAACCATTTTCTTACTTAGTGATGCAAAACCACTTCACTTTACACAGGCCCCACTCTTCAGAAAATGCTGTAAAAGCTCTGGGCTCTGCTCATGTTTTATTAATTCCAATTACAGATCAAAGACTTGGGAATGCACTTCTGCACAACTCAATCTCAGACTGTTCTCTTAGGTGCCAAACTTTTTATCTATGTCACTTACCACACATACATATCTATATACCTATATTTATGTATGCACACAAAAATCTTCATGGCTTATGTGGCCACTAGCACTTCTGTTTCTATCTGTACTTTAGCACAGGGCAGAGAATCCTCAGCTAGATTTCATCTCATTAATTTCATTTGTAATGGTAATCAAGATATGGCAGTGGAGGGAGCAGGCTTTTTGGAGGCAGAGTTGTCCACTATCTTCTGTTGTATTCCTATAGCAGGTGGATTGTTTTGGATTGAGCTTCCACTTGCTATTTCTGTACCAATATTAAAGTAAAAAAGAAAACTAATAAGATATTTTTCAGACGTGTATCTGAAATGTCTGATTTTGTTAGACATCACTGCTTTTGCAAAATGTATTACTGAAAAGGAGAGAAATTTGGTGTTTAAACTAGGCAGCAGATTGTAGAAAATGCTAGTATCTAGCTGGTACTGTAAAACCCATGACAGAATAAAACCCATGGGGAAAAAAAAGGTATATTATTTAATCCAAAGGTAGAGCAAGTCTGTTATAGTTTGTACCCAAGAATTGTCAATTATCTCAAGGTGAAATTAGATGCAAATGCACCTCCTCTTTTATTTTACTGCTTTGTGGAAATAATCAAGTCCAAAGTTTTTGAACTTGTGTGTTAGGCTGTTGCTGAGGGCTTGGCTTGGTATGTCCTAATGCAGCCTGAAATGGGAACTGCTGCATCGATCTTTGACAATTCAACCTTTCAAAGTGTCTCATGCCTATTATCCACATGGCACCTCTGAAAGTCTTATTTAAAAAGGAATGGACCACGGAATGTACAAGTCCTTCCTGAAGTGCCATTGAATTACCACTTCTTAGCTATTAGACCCTTTCCTTTCTGTGTCAAAAGTTTGTGAAATATGAAAGCAAAACAAACAAGAAGAAGTCACGGATAACAAAATAGCTAGCAAAACTTTCTAGCTGCAACCTTTGACTATAGATATGAGCTTTATTCAAGTAGCATCTCAGAATACATGCCTCTGAACGTGTAAGGTATTGACTTCTCATACCTTGTGAGACACACATATGTTATGGCCTCTGTTTTACAATGGTATACCTAAAGTTCAGAAAAACTGAGGTTCTTTTAATACCTATGATACCCACATAAAAATGTGGAGAGATACCTAGTAGAATTACTAAATTGCTCAGGCACTCAACACACTCAATGAGTTTGCAGATCCCATGACTCCTCTGAGACCTTTTCAAGCTGTTTCTCTAACCACTGAGACTGACTTTTGTCTCTGAATTTTTAAGCTATGTCTGTAGCTTTTATAGCAATATCGTTTTGCAGGCAGTCCAGCGCCAACTAGAAGAACTTGAGGAAAGACAAAGAGCTCTGGAGATTTTTGGTGTCAAACTAGAGAGAGAACTAAGAGGAGAATCAGGTAATTGGAGCACTGTGTGTTTGTTTGGTGGTGGGTTTTTTAATCTTCTTCAAAGCAGAGGCATTTTCATTAATATCATAGAGTTCAGTACAAAAATCTGAAATGAAACAATAACTGGAAGGACAAAAATTGTTGTTTATCTTTTTCCTCAATCTCTGCTAGCTCAAGCACCTTTACACTGAATGTTGTAAGTTTTCTCTTGGTTGTCACATTTGGAATTTTTGGCCTTATTATTGAACGTGAATCTGCATTTTTTTTTTCCCCTTCATTTTTTTAAAATCCCATCTTAAGCTTAACTTCATTTTCTGGAGGGAACTAGTGAGGTTTCCAGGAGCTGTATCTCAGTTACCAAGCCAGCCTAGTAACAGCATTCTTAATGACTTTTTCTGGAGTGTGAAATGCCATTAATATGATTAGAGATGGTGACTATGCTATAGCAACAGCAGCACACAGTCACACAGACCTGAACAATACAGCCTTTCCCCAGGTGGGTAAAAGGTAACACGGACATTGTCCTGGCCCCGTTCTGAGGTAAGGTTTCCCCTCTCCTGAACCAAAAGTCTTGAGCACTCAGGATTGTGGCATCCTGACCCAGCCAGCCCAGCCTTGCCACCACTCCCCAGTGCACATGGCATGCATCTGGGGAGACCTGCCCCAGAGGGACAGGGCATCTAGGGACTCTTGCTGGGGTCAAAATGAGGATGGCGATGTGAATACGTGTGTAAGGGACTTCAGAGCGGGGCTGGGGTTCTGTACTCGAAGGACTCTGGGAAGCCAACATCCTCATTGCAAATGTGTCTGTCTATTTAGAAAGCTGAACTTTGTGCTTTCATGACAGGCAGTTGCACGACACTGAAAACCTAGACGTGCTTTGGCACCTGATCTTGTTGCCTTAGCTAGGCAACCCAGCAAAATCTCTACATGCTGGCTTTTTTAATGACATATTCCTTAGCAATTATTGCCCCTAACACTGAACTAATCAGTTTGGCGAGAGAGCATTTGCCCAGGCTTTTATATTTATTAACTAATTTCCTATAATGGATAGTTCCAGCCTATTGCCAGTGTTATTTAAAAGGCTGGCATGTTTTTTTTTTTTCTAAAAAGAAAACATAATCTTTTAACAAATGGCACCCACCTTACCGCCTGTGAGAAAGTCTGCTAAAAGGACTTAGAGGATTTGGAGTGTTAGATTTTTCCTTTACTGCTGCTTTGCAGAAGATCTGTTGTTATTTAGAAACCTCAAAAATATAGAGGAACGAGAGGCTTCTATCTCTTGGGATAGACACCAAATAGTGGGATAAATGGCCTAGAGCCACCTCTCATTTTTGCTGTTTTGACAATCACATTTCCTAAAGAAGGTTGTCTGCCAAGAGATTGATGGTTCTCATTCTCTTCCCATCCTTGGTAATTGGATTGCCCTCATTAAGGTGAAAGTACTATTTTTTCTCCTTGTTGATTGTTTGTGTGTAGGTGGCCAGTTACAAATAGGGCAGTTACAGAAACGTGGGATGTTACTGTCTCTCAGTAGCTCTTCTGCTGCAAAAGCATGAAGCCATAAGTTTCCCAAACAAAATGTGAGTGCTTTGTTGCTTGTAATAACATACACGTAACGATGCAGGGATCAGTGAGTTTGATATTTTGTTCAATCTTCTTAAAAATACTGAGCATTATTGTTTAATGAATGAGCGGCGTTTATTGGGTTAAGTTGTATTTAAGCAGGTCTGTGCTTATGCAATTCAAGTAATTTAATAGGTATTATTAAGGTAATTAGAAAACGATCACAGTTCAGCAATAATATTGAGCTGCAAAGGTTGTGAATAACCAAATTTAGAAACAGGCCTGCAAACACTTCGGTGACATTTACGCAACTCTCCTCCAATAATTCTGTAAGCCTGGGATGAATGGCCCCTTTGTTAGGGGGAGTTATTCATTAGCTCCTCAACTGAATTAGAAGAGAACAAGCGTGGGTGCAAAACAACTGCCATAAAGACTGATGACCAAAATGAAGCTTTGATGGTCTTCTAATTGTAGTGACAACAATTCATGTATTTTAAAAAAATATCAGTCCTGTTAATATTTTTTTATGCCAGCTATTCCCTTTATTCTGATTCAAAATACCAAAGAATAAATCACTGATGTACCGTTGCTTTGTTTTCCACTGACATTTGTGGAGGCTTATGGAGATCTTCTGCCTACAAGAAAACACAGAAATAAAAATCTCGAACCAGATTTTCCACTGAAATTGGCATAACTGATCAGTTGACTAAACAAATCATGAAGAATTATTGTAAAGAAGAAAATCTGCACTGAGAGAACATTCAGAAACCTCTCCATGGTTTGGAAGGTGAACAAATATCTGCACATGTTGCAGCTAGTTTTTTGTTTCATCAGGAGCATATCCCAAATTTCTTAGAACTTTCAAGAGACTCCAAAGAAATCAGTTGAAAATCAGTAGGAATGAGAAATATGAGGTTTAGCTTTCCCTAAAAAGGTGCAAACATTATTAACAAACATTTGAAAACCTCATGGGAAAAAAATGCCCCTGGACGACAAGGGGGCTTCCTGTGGGATGGAGAAGGAGGAGAAAAAAGGGCCATTTTTATTTCAGCTTGCACTTGAAGCTTTTGCTAAAATGAGTGACATTTTTGCAAAGTGCCTTACTCTTTGCTTAGCTCGGTCAATCTGCATTAAGAGTCTTTTGTTAGAGATACAGAGATTTTAAGGAGTGAAGAGGAAATGACTTTATTTTTTTTTTTACTAATCAGGAAAACAGCTAAAAGGGAGCAGGATAACTTCTGATGGTGGTTAGGCTCTGAATGCAAGGATGCTCTGCTGCATCCTTGCATTGGATCTGTAAAAGACCATTGCTGGCATGTCCAAGAGAATTGCTCCAGCAGTCACTCTGAGGAGATGTTTTTTATCACCTCTTGCTGCCCTGGAAGACCCCACTGGGCAGAGAAGATGTGGGGAGATGTATTTGCAGTGCCACCACTGCTGGTGTAATTCTGCATCAAATGGTGTTGGGGTGTCCTGTTTAGTGAAGAAAATGAATGGAAAATGTGAAGTGATGAGCATGTTAAAAAGGACAGTGAGGAAAAGAAATACATATGTGCTCTAATTTGCCACTTGAAAACACCCAGGGATTCTTCATTGCCAAAGATTTTTGTACAGATGACATTTTAGGAGAAGTAAAGGCCCTTGTGAGGTAAAAGAGAAATCCATCCTCCTCTTCAGCCAGGCAGAGTCAAACTGTGAGCTCCTTGGGAGAGAGACAACCTCATGTTTCACATCTCTATAGTGCCTAACAGTTGCACCCTGGCCCAAAATGTTGCAAGACCACACAGTAGTAATAGATGTGTCCTGTCCCACAGCATTTCCTGTCATTCAAAGCAAATCCAGATTTAGAGGCCAGTTCACAAATTCATGGAAATTTGTAGGGGATTTGATTGTGTGATGCCCACTGGAAGCAGGAACTAAGTTGATATTTGCCAGCATGTACATTGTGAAGTCTGATTGTGTTAATGATATATCCATTTAGCCATATAGTTCAGCTGCCAGAGTCTAGTATCAACAAAGAAACTATGTTATCAAAGGCAGAACTAAGAGAAAGAAGAAGTGCTCATTGAAAAAGAAAAAGAAAAGAAAGTCTATATGATTATTTGAAAGAAATAACTTCCAAAAGTGTTTTTTTTTTATATTTAATGCATCTTTAACTGCAATAAACTACAGCATTCAACCAAATGTAGACAAGCACGTTACACCTATTATAGCCAGACATGACTGACCTAAGTTTTCTATTTTAAACAGATGCAGGCACAAAGGATGAAACTCAGATGCTACATGAATGGTTTGAGCTGGTCCTGGAGAAGAATAAATTAATGCGTTACGAGTCTGAGCTCCTGATTATGTAAGTAAGGACAAGTATTAGTACTAAAGATGAGGAGGGGAGAGGGGAAAAGGATACTCACAATACACCTGAACACTTCCCTACATTCTTCAGCTTGAAACTGTCATGGAATACATGTACCCAGAGCAGCTACAACCTGTTTTGAACACAGATTTTCACTTGAGCCTTGCTTGTCCTTCCCTCTCACAGTGGTTCAATTATTTGAATCCTATAATATACTTTTAACCAGTATAGCATACAGATGCTCTACCTTTACGTAATGTGGGTCTAAGGGGGCACTTTCTCTGTGGAAGAAAAATAGCCTGACAAATTTATCTCAGTTTTCACTACAGTGACGAAACAAGCAGATACACCAAGCAAATAAAAACCACTTCAGATGCCACCTTTTGTGGTTGATGGAAACAATATCGTCTGTAGCTCCCTCACTTCACCTTCTTGGACGCACACACCACAGATAGGTGGAAGTGACTTTCAGCTGTTTTCTCCACTATATCTGGGCAATGTGGGAAGGTGATGAGTGCTGCAACAGTCATTACTCACCCCTGGATTTCACACTGGTGCAGGCTATTCATTGCTGTTTATCCTTTCCATATCAGTCTGTCAGCCCTCTGTGCTGTGTGCAGAGCTGCAGCCCAGTCGCTACCTTTGGCTGCACCCCAATGTTTCTCCAGATGTGCTGATGCTGCCAGGGGCCAAACCTTTTCTTTCTCCTTCAATTATCATTGGATGTTGTAGTAGCAATGCTTCTTGCTCATGCTGTCTGCAAAGCAGTATTTTAAAGGCCTGTTAAAAGGACCTGTTCCTGTGCAGAGGCCCTGGCAGAGCCCCTCAGGTATGTGAGTGTTCAGTCCTATCTGGAATTATGTTGTAGGTGCCACCAACCGAGCACAGCTGGTTACAGCCTTAAGTGTTGCAGTGTATGAAGGAACTTCATCTGATACATACCACAAAAGGTGGCAGTGGTACTTCTGACATTGCTGCAGCAATGTAGACACAGGCAAACCTTTTAGCTTCAACTGCCTGTGAGGAGAAAATACTGGATAAAGAGAACACAAAATCTCTTGGTTTAAATAAAATTGACATATATGCCTTTACTGGGGAAAAAAAAAAAAAAAAAGCTTACTCTTTAATGTACTTTTTATTGTACTTAGAGCCCAAGAGCTGGAACTGGAGGACCATCAAAGCAGGTTGGAACAAAAGCTAAGAGAGAAAATGGCCGTTGATGGTAAGTCAAAGGAGAGAGTATGCTTCAGTACACAGTGATGGACCATGCCTATATGCCTCTCCTGTTTGCTCCAAACCAGATCAGAGTAACTGAGGCTCTTCCTCCTGTGCTCTTCTGGAAGTGCAGCTCAGCCAGCAAAATGCAACTTGAGTTCTTCTCATCTTACTTCTAGAGAAGACAGCTAAGCTAACCTGCCCAGTTAAACACGGAACTGGGTCAGAAGCACTCATACGTGTAATTCTGCTGTTTGTGCTGTGCAGGCAGCAGGATCCAGCTAACATGTGAGGGTGGGCAGCAACAGAAAGTAATTTCTTCAGTCACCCAAACACAAAAGAGATTATCTGCTTTTATATTAATTGTAGCGTTTCTGGTTACTGCAACATTTTGGAACTACTTTCAGGTACTTGAGATTACAGTTTGGTCTTGTCCTTTGACTTGATATTAGAAAAGAGTGTGGGGATGAGGAATGCAGGGAGAAAGTGGGAGATTACATAGCATTCAATACCCCAAAATATCCTGTTGTGTTCTAAGCACGTGGATTGTAAGTGACAGCAATTTTCAATACATTTTCCAAAAAACACTTAGCAATTTATTACAGGTATTACATGGTTGAGCTTTTTACCATATAAAGTAAATTTAAACTCCAGCTTAAGTGGTTTTATAAATCAGTAGTGATTTTTCTACCGTTTCCAGTCTAACTTTTGCTGAAAGATCTACTCTAGACATTAGGAGTCCTATTGGCCAAATGCAAAAGAAACTTTACCTGAAGTGATACAAATTTTAATTTCTTGTTTTGTGATCTTTTAGACAGCCTTAAAAACGAGATGGATCTCAACGAGGAGGAGGAAATTTTCACTGAGATGATGAAAGTGGTTGAAGGACGGGACAAACTTGTGTCTATATTAGAGGAGCAGAGAGTGAAAGAAAAAGCAGAAGACGAGCACTTTGAAAGCTTTATATTATCTACAGGCTATCAGCAGAGCAGGATTTAAACAGCCACATGCAAATAAGCATGATTTCTGCAATATTTGTAATCGTGGAGATACAGGCTTCTGAAAAATGAAGGAATTCAAATTTAAAATCGGTTTATTTGGGAAACTTGTTGTTTTGTTACCAAAAGCTCTTAGGCAGTACTGGAGAGAGGCGTTACGTTGCCAGCTGAAAGGATCACTGGAATACAGAATAGGACTGAATTTACCTGTCTGATGGGCATCAGGGCCTGTGAAAGGGAAATCAGAGCTCTGTTGTTTTCTTGCAATTTTATTTTAATGCTAAGAGTAGAGTTTCTGAGAAACCTGATGATGTAATTTACTATTTTTGAGCCGGCATTGCTTTCCGTTTGTCTGAATCTGTATGAGGTTTTGTTAATATTTTGGCACAGCTAAGCCATGGTGAACTATTAAAAAGGTCAGAAGGCAAGCATCTCTCATAAAAACAAGGTTAATTTTTATTTCTGCTGGCGGAAGGGTCATTTGACTCATAACTGTTTATAAGCACTCATGAAAACTACTGTAAATACAATGTCAGAAATCAATTTGCCAGGTATTTGGAAGTTGTAGTGCACTATATATTTTTGAACAAGAAGTTAAAGCAATATTGAATCCCTACATTTGTTTAAATGATAAGGGTAATTTTGATAATAAAGGGATGACTAAAAACTGTTACATAGTCAAAAACCTTTTGTATGTCACAGATTAAGGTCTTTAAGATATGCTAAATGGTAACTTATAAATAGTAATCCAGTCCCAATTAGTATTTATAGAATAGGCTCTAAGATTGTTTGATAAAATATATCACAAATAGTAACCTAGGATGTGATGAGTGGTGCAGCAGTTAAAGACAATAATTCCTTAAAAGGACTGCAAAAAAGTGTTGAGTGTGTAATGTCGACACTTGATAGAAAACGTTGTGAGTGTATTTAAACTACATTTATCTTGTTGCTTAAAAATACATTAATATTTTTTGCTTAAAGGAACTATCTCCTATCTTTTTTGTACATGCATTTGTAGATATTGGCAAAGCAGATGTGCAGAAAGCCTCCGTAGTACTCAGTGTAATTTCAGTACGTTCTTAAATCTGAGATAATTGTGCAATTTAAGATTGGTACTATTCCCAACTGTATGTATGATACACTAGATTATCAAACCAAAACCTGTTTATTTTTGAACATCATTTTACCTCATGCTCTGAAAAGATTTGATGTTCTTATTATTTCATGACTGGTGCTAATTTTCAGCAGTTGCCTATGGTACAGACAAAGCTATAAACCCTCCTGTTACAAAAGCTTTAAACTAAAAACCTCTTCATAAGTACTTGTAGGGTAACAGACACAATGGATCCTGTCACAATAATCTATGGATTATCTTGAGTTTTTTCTCTATTGTAAGAAATGTAAAACATCTTTTCTAAAGATAAAAGCAAGATTTCGCTGTTGACCGCAGAAAAATAATATACCTCTCTTGGTGCAAGGAATACACTGTTGTTCTGCAATATTTATGTATTTGTATTTATATTTATTTATTAGACTGTTTAAAGAGGGTAAGAGTGGTTACATTTTACAGCTTGGATGTTGTTTCTGATTTTGATTTTTAAACAATGTTCTCAGTTACCATGATTTGAAGGGATAGCCTTAAAACATGGCACATAAGACTTGAACAATATAATTTATCTTTCAGCGCAGTGGATAGACATACCAGAATCCTTGACCGTGTTCCAAAATTACCATCAGACTTTGTTTTTATTGCCATTCATAGGCTAAGCATACCTGACCTTCAGATTACATTTTTATTTAGATGAATTGCAGTGATTGATTTTTAAAGTAGCTCTGTTACTTAAGATTGACACAAAATAGGAGCAGGCAGGGCAGCAATAAATGTTTTAATTTTCTCTGTTGAGATCTGCTGGTATTTACAGTTTAGTGGAGAAAATTTCTATTCCCAGAAGCCTCATGTAATCCTATAGAACAAGACTATCTAAAACATCTATCATAGTTTTCTGTAGAAAGCAGAGAGTTATAATGCTTTTAAGGCATTCTTTTTTACAAAGTTTTAAAGCAAACAATGCTTTGCACGGGAGGGAAATTCAGCAGAAACCTCCAGTTATGTCACTCAAAGATTGGGGTTTTTTTTGCTTCACTTTTACAATCTAAGAAGTCCATTCACTTTAGTGTTGCTGCCATTCAAAGAAGGGAAGCCTCAGGAGAACATAATGTCCCTAGTCCTGAGAAGATTGCTGTCCTCTACCAAAGTCCAGCCTGCTTGCCCAGGGGAGGTGTGCATGCTGCCATCAGTCTCGTTCAGGTTGCTCTGAATTGTTTCTAAGGCCAGAGATTTCAGTTTAAAGCAGATACTTGTTTGGCTCTAAAAACAAATGCAAAATGGTCATTTTAGCTCCAAAGATGAGAATTCTTGAGAGTATTAGGGTCAACAGAAGCTGGGGGCCATCAGCATCTTATAGACCTTAAAAAATTTATTTGCTAAAAAGATATCTTTCTCGATGCCACGTAGTCAGAACACACTCACCGCACAAAACTGTGTCAGCTTTTGGGTGGAAAAACCGATCAGACTGTTACCCTGCCTGATGTTAAGTGCTTCACAAGATTAGATCTAAAAATGAACTCTGCAAACAATTTAGAAAAATAATAAGTTCTTATGTCATTTAAAGCAAGTCTTCATATATTTTGAAAGTAGAGAAGGAAGAAGAAGAAAAAGAAGCTATGTGCACTGTTCACAGGTCAATTTAATATAGTTGGATTGTATTAGAAATGTGTTTAAACTTGGGTTTTGTTATGAGCCTTCTTGTTGCTCAATCTTTTCTGTAAATGGACTCACTAATTTAAAATAGATTTGTTCATTTTTAAGTTCTTGGCACTGTCATTGTTGGGTATAATGTGATGTGTTGGAACATATTGATTATGTCTAAATGTGTCTAGATATGTCTAGATGTGAGCAATTTTCTATTTGAGAAAATAAAATTATATATATCTCTCTGAAGTCCCTGAATCATTTCCATAGTAATTTCTCTCCACTGATATCTGCAATGTAATATTGTGTAACTAGGAAAGATCTATAGGTAAGAAATTATATCAGTTTCTCGAGTCTTATACTGGTAAGTAAATCACACCATCTTGCAGTTCACAGATTCATTTCATAGATTAGGAACAATGACAACCTGAATTTAGAGGCCATTTGACTCTACCTTTAACACCAAGAGGTTGCAAATTCCATGAAAGCTACAGCTACCTCACATTTTTACACAGGAATTCACCCCTTCTTTAGGCATGACATACAAATTATAACAGCTGCTTGAAGGAAAAATCACTGCATGGATCACTAAGAATTATGATCAAAACCTTGATTGCCAATTTTTTAAGTTCTGCTAGCTTTACTTCTGTTAGGTCATGTTGTTTTGTTACTGTTTACCAGGAGGAGAGTGTTACAGAACACTCAGAACGTGCTGCTTGAGATGAAAGAAGTGGATAAGCAATATTTGGGCTTATGTTAGTGCCTGCACCATTGCCCCCTGCTCAAAGACTCTGAACTGATGGATAGTTCTCTCTTCTTCAGAGGCCAGATGGACAACTGCTTTTCTTCAAAGGTCAAGGTAATTTTTGTCATATTTGAATTGAGGCTTTTCTTTTCCTGTCGTGTCCTTTCCCTTTCATCTTGTGTGCCTCTGAGGCAGATGGGCAGGGTGGTGACTCCTCTGATAACATTACAGGTAAGTTCTCAGGACTGCACAGGAATTACCTGCCTGCTGGGTTTTTAGGTAGCAATGTGTCAGATTTTAACCTGTGTTCAAAACCATGCAGCTACTCTGATTTCTCAGCCAGCTGATCAACAGCTGGAGGATTTGATTGGCCCTGGAGCAGGACGTGGGTAGAAATGCCACCATAGGAATTTACTCTGGGGCTCCCCTCCTATTCACAGTGCACACGCATGCCCCAGTTGAATCTTCAAAGGATTGTAGGTCTAAAGAACTCAGTAGGACAAGAAGTTTAGGAAAAGGATTTTGTATGCTGTTGTTTGACTCGAGATGAATTCATTTTCCCCAAGGTAAAGGAATGCCTCATCAATTTTTAGGGTTTTTGTCTAGCTTTCTCTGGGAATAGGCAACAAACTTAGAAGTCTTGTGCTTTGAAACTGATGCTTTTTAGACCAATGCATATCTGATTTCAACGAAGAATTTCACCTCGGTTTAGTGTTCTCTTTCCAGAAAGGAATATTGTTTTCTTCTTTGCTTAAGCAAGCAAAAGGATGTGACCTACAAAAATGCAGATTCTGTATATCTTTTAAGACTTTGTTACTGTTAAGATCTAAAGCTGTCCCTGTTGAGTTTTGCGTATGCCGTACAGTTTTTGTGTATTTTTGTACAATGGTTTGCCATACTGGCAAGCAAATACTCTCTCTGCAGTCTTCATGGCAGCCACTCATCATGAACCTAAATGCTGGCAAATTCTTTTCGATGAGGAAAGTATTTGCTGGATTTCACCTAAATCTCTGCCTAATATTTGTGAATAAATTGTGGTTTCTTCTGTTGGCTCTAATGAACTACTACCTGGTGGCCCTGTATGCCACCAATGCACTTGCTGGAATATTCATGTAAGACAGAGATAGGAAATTACAGATATAAATGAAGCTTATTAAGACAAAAAAAAAGGTGGTTTTTTTTTCCTAAAAACTGTGTCAATAAGGCCAGGTGTAAATGCAAATAAACTTGGGCAAGTATTTTTATAAAGTAATTGATATACTGACATGTTATCGGAAGCATTAAATATCAGGATGGCATAATCATCTTACTGAAGAGTTTAAAACTCACTTTCATTCCTTTGAAACTTTCTAAATAATTAATTTCTGTGTCTGTAGACAGCACGTTATCTTTTGTCTCTCATGTACATTTTTCCTCACTGCATCTTGATCTTATGTGCTCCTTGCACATAAAAAACCAAAAACCACATTGTACTCTTTAAGAATCTCATTGGAAATACTCTGATACTTCCATGAAACTACGTTAATTTATTATTTGTTATTTAGTTTAAGAGAAGATTCTTATCCCAAAGAAGTTACGAGTAGAAAGCATAGGTCCGTTTTAAATTCAAGCATAAACACGTGCTCAATCTTAAATTCACCTTGTGCACTGGAAACAAATTTATCCTCAAATGTGAGTTTTAGGTGATGTTGGCAGTGAAAATTTGGAGCCCTTCTACCCTTATACTGATGCTTTCTACTGTAATAATCAAACACATTGAGATAATCAGTTTTCTCTGTGCCTGTCGTAAGTGGACTGAAGTAATGTGCAGCAAAGTCCTTTGGGATGATCTTACAGGGATATGGAATAAGAGACGTGGATGTACAAATGCCAGTCAGGTATGGCTGTGTTTGAGCCTGACCTTGACCTTGCCCAGCACTCTGTGGAGGTGGCCACTGCCTGCAGCCACGTGAAGGAGTAGGTCTTCCTCGAGAAATTAAAAGCCACGGGGCTGGAGGCAGTTCATGCTTCCCAGTCTCCTGGGGTGCCAGTGTCAGCCACAGCCTTACCTCATCTGAAGGAGCAGGTCTTGCTTGCAGACCTTGCAAGAGTGCCAAGTCCTGCTAGAGCTCTTATCTGCAAGTATTTTGACACACTATCAAGAGACAGATGTTAAACATCCACGAAGTAACCTGGTATGGAAATGACTTATTTTCTAAGCAGGAGCTTTTAATGTGCTGTTAACTATTAGTCAGGGTGGGGCAGGCAGGTTCGGCAGGTTAACCACCACACAGAATTGGCAGGTCAAGAGAAGGCTGACTGCAAGCAGTTGAAAAATAAAAAGGGTAGACTTTGGTCTAGTTCTGTTCTTCCTGAAGTCAGTAAAGGGTGTTACTGTAGGCAATAGCAGCAATAGCAGTAGGTTGATAGAGCATTTTTGAAAATCCTGCTTCCATTCTTTAAATGACCAAACAGTCAAAGGCTAGAGCAGAGGCACAGCTAGGAGAAAAATGTTAGGAGAAAACTCAGATGAATAACTTATTGCACAGCCTTAACCAGCTTGGCTGCTGCAGTGCTCTTTCTTACTATCTTTATCCTGCCTCTTCTGCATCATTGGAAAGTAAGACTTTGTGATCGTTCTGAGTCTCATAGTAAAAGAAATAAAACCCAGGTGTTCATGGACAGATATGCAGGTGAATGAGAATTATTTGAAGTATGTGGTTTAGCCTTCTTTTATTGCCTGGTAAAAAAAAAAAAATATACGCGATCATGATATAATTCCTTTTAGCTACTAGTTGGCTCATCTGTAAGAACAAGGTGCTGACAGGGGTCATAGTAAGAGCTGTCATGGTCTGCTCTAGATTTCTATATGCCAGATGCAGCAGGGCCAACCTGAACAGCAGCTTGTGCACTACAGTGTCCTGTTGTGAGGGATCATGGGGCACGACCACGAAAGTATTAAATTTCCAAATATAAAGCACAGCAAAACTCTAGCCAAACTACTCCCTGCCGAATTTCTATTACTGCAGCTGTTATTTCTGGTTAAAACACTGTGTGAATAAGAGCTAGGCATTTAAAATTAACATTCCTATATCTGCCAAAACTTAGACCTTGTGCATATCTATAAGGCGTTTTGTTTTGTTTTCTGCATGCAATATTAATTTAAGGTCATATGTCCACATATATTTCCAGATCAAAAGAAAAAAAAAGAGGAGCATATGTAGTTCTAAATGTGAGATACAGAGAAAAAAAAAGTGTTGTAACTATCCTCAGAGAGAAACATCGTAAGTGGAAAAACACTGCAATAATGTTACACCCCAAGAAGGGCAAGTAAATTCAAGAAAGCCAAAAAACTTCAGCCTGTCTGTTGCTTTAGCACTATTATTTAAAGCACACAGTATTTGAGTTTCCAGATCTGATAAAGTTGATTTTAAACAGACAGAGTTTAATTTAAATTTATTTTCTCCTTGTGATGTGAAATATCCATAGCCGGTGAGGCTCTTAAATAATTAATATTGCATTTGACATTGATTTACCTATGCTGAGTGCAGTGAAACAGGAAAGAAATATGCTGGGTCTTTTCAGCTATTTTGTGTAAGTCTTGGTAAACACATGTTGAATTCTGACTTTTCGGTAATGCACAACCCAGCACCAGTTGCTGTTTGTGAAGTATCTGGCTTGTTTTTTTTTTTGTCTTTAGCACAAACGTAGTGGTCCAAAGGCAAGCACACTTCTGTCAGCAAAAACGCTCTCTTCTGCCATGCCTACAAAATCCTGTATTGACATCTATGGATAGTAATTGGGTCCAAATGGAAATTTAGCTTGGTCTTTGCTTGTTAGTAAAAGCCATATAATCACATGAATATTAAAAAGAACTTGAGTTTATTTCTCCTTTTGAAGCAGTTTTTTTTCATTATGTTCTTAAAATATATTCAAAACTGTTCAGCTCCTAATCACTAAATGTGAGCAGCACTTCTGGAAAAAGAGAATAACATGCAAATTTTGGACTGCTCTGTAGACAACAGACCCAACAGACAATCGGTGCTATGAACCAGAGAGCAAACATTAGGAAAGGAGAAGTTATACCAATGGCTTGGGCTCATTCTTGTTTTAACTGGTGGCAGTATGGATGAATCAAGTTTTTCTCCAGGGCATATGCAACATGCAACAAATACACATTTATGACTATCCCTCATTAGCTATCCAATGTTACCAGCTTGTAAAAACAGAATAATTATTAGCCGATTTAGAAATATTCTCATGGTAATTTCATTTCACTTATTATGCCTAATGGATAGCTAGATATTTGCATGAAGTGTGCGTGGCTTTTTGCCTGAATTGTTAATCGAGTGATTAAGTGGTAAGTGAAAGTTGTGCATCCAGATGACATTAATGCTGTTCCAGTCCTGGGTGCCTCCTGAACCAGACACAGCAATTTATCTGCTTTAAAGATACTTCTCTTAAACTACTTATCTGCAAAACAAAGCAGGGTTGCTATAGCCAGTGGATCACGTTAAGTCATCTTTCTTTCCTACTAGCTTTTATACTGGTCTGACTACAACAGTTGGCTGCTTCGGTAGAAGTGGACACAACAGTGCTCACCACCTCTGGCCACAGATGTAGCTGAAACCTACAAGGCAGAAGACCTGCTTTGCAAAATACGCTCAAGACTGAAATGTATGTTGTAGGCTTAAGCTTTAAATAGCAGGAAACTATTTAGCAACACTTTTTTACTTCATTAGTTCTTTTCTATTAGTGCTGACCACAGGGTCTAGAAACATCTGCCTGCAGCTGCAACCCATGATACTTCCAGAGCCTTTGCTTACGAATAGCTGTGAGTTGAGCTGGCTGAGCCTGGCATCCAAGTTAACCAGCGCTCTTCTGCATGTGGTCACCTATGTTAGCATGTTTGACCAACCTGACGGAGTTAGTGACTGCCTCCGCTGCAAGGCAGTAAAAATGTGGGTAGCCCATGGGACAGGGCACTGTCCTGTGCCTCAGAGTACAGCCAGCCCCCTAAAAACTGTGGGCTCCCCAGCTGAGAGGGCAGCATGGCACCTCAGGGCTGCAGCTTTCCTCAAGCCTCAGCCACCCTCCTGCTGTGTGCAACACCCTTTTCCCGAGCCTGATAAACTAAGGCCCGTGGGCAGGTAAAAGGAGGACCCTCAGCTCATGGCTGAAGCTTCTGAAGGGAGCTGGCAGAGGTGGCCCCAGTTGGGCTGAGGAGAGGGCTCAGGCGTGAGGTGGGGTTGGGGGCAGGCTGTTGGGCTACAGAAGGGGTCATCGGGCCACCATCGCTCCGCGGGGGCTGCCGAGCGTGGAGGGGCCGGCGGGATGAGGAGGGGGCCGGCGCCAGGGGCTGTGTGAGGGGAGCGGGCCCTCCCCGGCGGGAGGGCGGGCGGGAGAGAGGGAGGGAAGGAGCGGGAGAGCCGGGAGAGCGGAGCAGGAGCTGCCTCAAATGCTTGAAATAATTCCGCTTCCGTTCAGAGCCGGGAGCAGCCTCCCACGGCATCGGGGCCTCGGACCCGGCTGCTCCATCCCTCCATCCCTCCATCCCTCCATCCATCCCCTGGCGCCGGCTGCGCCATCATGGCAACCTCCCCTCAGAAGTCTCCTTCTTCCCCTAAGTCCCCTAAATCTCCCCCGTCCAGAAAGAAAGACGACTCCTTCCTGGGCAAGCTCGGCGGCACGCTGGCGAGGAGGAAAAAAGCCAAAGAAGGTGAAAATTACAGCTCCGCACGTTTCCTGGGAGTTACCTTAAAATGGGGTTGGGGGGTGGAGGGGGAGGAGGAGACAGGGGAAGAGGAAAAGGCTCTGGGGAGCGGGAGGAAGGGGCTGACTGGGGAAGGACGCGCCGGCTGGGGTGGGCAGGCGAGCGGCGAGGGAGGAGCACGGCGGCGGTCCGCGAGGCTGTGCGGGAGGAGGCTGCGGCGCTGCCCCGCGCTGCCCCATCGCCCCGCGGCGGGGGAACTGCCAGCCGCACACGGCCCGTCCCCTGCCCCCATCGCCCCACGGCGGGGGAACTGCCAGCCGCACACAGCCCGTCCCCTGCCCCATCGCCCCGCGGCGGGGGAGCCGCCAGCCGCACACGGCCCGTCCCCTGCCCCATCGGCCGCGGCGGCTCCCCGCGCCGGGGCGGGCTGCGGCTCGCGGGCTGCGGCCGGGCCGGGCGGTGTCCGCCGGGGAGAACCGCGGAGCTCGGCTCGGGGGAGCGGCGCCTGCCGGGTGCGGGGCGGCGCAGACTCGTACCGCGGGCCGAGTTCCGAGCGGAGCCGGGCAGGACGGGCTGCCGGCCAAGGGGAGCGTTCCCCTGCGGCGGGCGAAGCGGCGCGGCGGCCTGCGGGCCAGCCAGGCCTGCGGCCCTGAGCGCGCTGCAGCTCGGCGCAGCTGCGGACGGCCTGGGGCTTGTCCACGTTGCGGGCGCTGCGTGCCTCGGCCGCGGCTTGCAGCCCTTCAGTGCTCGCCTTTTAAGTTGTGGTCAAAAACCTGAAAACTTGATGCTTAAATTGCTCTTTGAGGACTAATGACTTGTTTGGTATTGGCGTACAGAATGGTCAGTTACACGTCGCTGTGAGAAACCAGTGTGATGCACGTGACTGATGTAATGTTTGTCATAGTAATCATTCCGTAGAGTCTTAGTGCTTAACTTGAGTGTTCTTGTACTAAGCAAAAAAAATCTTAGCCTCACAACAGTGGACCTTTTGAAGAACACCAAGCATGTACAACAGCCTGATTATTTGTCCATACATGTGAATTAATATCCACCCCCTGCTGAATTTGCCTGTGTGAAATCCCATGAGACAGCAAAGTGGAATTTAACCTTACTCACCCATCATTTTCACAGCTGATGTTAATTCAAATACTGTGCAAATAGAGCCAAAGTAACAGTTGCTTCAAAACAGTTTTTCGAGCAACTTTTAATTGCTTGCAAGTGCAAAGAAGCATATTAACACTAAGCAAACCCTTTTTTATGGTGTATACATGAGTATAAATTAGCACAGTGTTTCAGAGTATCACCGTTGCTGTAAACAAGGATGGTAGAATTTTGGCGAGTTCAACCTCTTATTCTGTAACATCTAAGATGGATTGTCTTGCTTTTTGTGTTGCATGAATGTACTCAGAGTATTTGTTTTTTTTCTGATCATTTTAAATGGTTCAGAAGTTGATGAAATAGCAAATAATGGCAAACTTTACCCACTTTGTTATATTATTTATATTTATGAGTATTTATGAATATTAGCAGTATTGAACTAACAACAATCTTCTGTGATGAGTTGTGTATTGTAGGTATGTTTAGAGGTCTTTAATTTAGCCTATTTGTAGCAGATTTAGTATGTCTATCATTACTATTAAACAGTGCTATTTTCCTCAGTGACTAATGCTATCAAATTACAAATCTCCAGCAAACCGTTGGAGGCAAGTTACTTTTATCTACTATCTTGTAATCTTATGAAAAAGGGTTTCTATGAAATGGCATTTCTTCTCATTACTGTATTACATTTTTTTATGTCTGTATTAAATTTTTTACTAAAACCTGCTCCTGTCATTTAATTATCTCATGCTGATATTTTAACCTTTTGAAATTTTGGAACAACATAATTGTTATCTTTTGTGTTTCTCAGTCTTTTAAAGTCAGCTTAAAAACAAGTGTTTCTGAGGTTTTGGGGTTTTTTTTTTTAACTTTGTGAGGAGTTTGTTATTTGCTGATGGAAATAAAAGTGTTCTGTTAAATTCACCTTAACGTCCTTCTTACATCTATGTGGATTTGTCACATTTTATTAGTGGAAGCATATCCAGAGGTGAAATTGATACTATGCCATCTTCCTTTATTTTTGTTTGTTTTTAGCAGATTCAGGTGGCTTCAAAGCTGGTAAATCCTTGTTGTGAAGCCTATCCTCTTCTTCATGCTTCTTAATCTTTCCTCCACTAGAAATAAATACAGGTTTGTAAACTGTTAATGAGTCCCCTTGTTTCTTGTAGGCTTATAGACATATGGGTTCCATCTTAAGTTGTATTGCCACAGTTTGTAGGGCTGCAGGTGTCTTTGAATTCCAGCTAGGAACTTCATGTAGGAGGTGATATTGCATGTTCATCTAGACTATGTTTGGTTTTGGGTGTTTTTTTTTTTTCTGTTTTGATCTCTAATCATGTAGGGTCTTAAAGAACAACAAACTGTTGGTAACTCTTTAGAGGTAATGCTGTATTTTCTTCTGTACAGGTTAGTATGTTCCCCTTCTACCTACTTCATCTTGTGTGTTGTGATTTTAATACTCTGGTAGAGTAAATCTCTGTTCTGAATTTCACCTGTGTCAATATTTCTTCATGAGGCAACAGTTCTGATTATTCCAATTTATTATCGCCTTTACTGTATGGGCAGTAGAACAAGATGAACATAGACTATACAGAAAATGCCTTTGTTGTCCCACTCTTCTGTTCAGCTGGGTTATAGGCCTGGCTGGTGCTACTGTGATCTTTTTTTGCAACCTGTGCAGCCTCAGGGACTACCAAGAGGGTGACGCACACAAACCACTGTTTTGTTCCTCTGCTGCGTGCCCCTCTGTGTTAAGCCAGACAACGCTCAGGGTGCACACCTGGAATCAAAAACTCAGGAGCATACCCACATCTTGCCATTTACTGATAGGTCAGGAAAGTCAGTGGGACTTGGGGTGCTTATGATAAATAAGCAGCAACTGAAAATTCCCGTCTTTCAGTGGGTATGAGTTCTGCTGTTACACAGAGGACAGAAATTTTCTGATTTACTTCAGAATTTCACCACAAGGGCTAAGAAGTAGTGGTTTTATGCAGTCAAAAGTTGCATTATTTCTTTCAGGAGTATACTGGTTACATTTTAATTCTATGTGTAATTAACTGTTATAGATAATACATGATCATGTGGTTTTATGTTTATGCCATCAATATGTATTTTGAGTGCTGTCAAAATGGTATTTTTATATATTGCAACAATAGAACCAGTGCCAAGATGTTCCACCACTTGAAAATCTATTAGGATCTGAAGTGGCATTGCACTGAAGAATAGTGCAGATTATTTATAAGGGCAGTAAAGTCCATGTAGTTCTAGATGTAGCAAAGGCAGCTTATAATATAAAATAGAAGTTCTATAGTAACAATAATTTATATGTATAAATACATTAAAAATATATAGCAAGGCTTTCCTTATGAACTTTGAAGTTGTTGGCAATGGTAAGTATTCCACCCATGTTAGAGATCAGAATGTTCTAGACAAGCGAAATGTATTCTCTAGTAGTACAAGTTGTTAAAAGAGAAGAACCAGTGGTACTGTTAACTTGAGATGTCACACGTGATGTAAACAGGGATTAATCATACCTCAAGACAGACATTAGTCTGGAAAATGTTGTCATTAAATATTAGAGAATATTTAATAAAATCAGAAATTTGCAGCTCAAATCTGCTCATGTTGTTGACTGTCATATAGGGTCTTAGCCTGGTTTTTATTCACAGTATCAGTTCAAGGATGAATACATTGTACTTCAGTCTTTCCTGCAAGAGCATGAACACCCGCATCTTTAAATGGTGTACAAGTTCTGTTAAGGTGACAAAGATTGCAAATGATTACATATGTTTGGAATTAAAATTACCTTTTTATCTAATGAGGAAATGGTGGGAGAATGGCTAGAGTATTTCGTGACCAGTTTACATCTGAACTGTCATATGCAAGAATTCTTTGTATTTTATAGTAAGATTCCATTCCTTTCATGTTTGAAAAGCACTCAAAGACTAAGCAACCCCATATATGCTGCTAGAGGATCACAGTCCTTATCTAGCAGGAGTTAAGATGCATGGTAGAGTTCATCATGCTAACAAAAAACAACCCCAAATTAAGTTTTTCTATAAGCTCCTTATAGTACTCCATATTGTGCATTAAACATATCCTCATTCAAGTGTATGGAGAGAACAGAGTGACCTCTTTTTTTAGATGCAGGGGGATGTGTTCTGTTATCTTATGAATTTTTCATGGTGGGTTCAGTAAGGTCATGTGTGATTGTCCTCCTTGAATTTTCCTGACCCGGCAATTAGAGACACAGAAATTTCGCTTCTCCTAATAGCTTACCTTAGTGGAGAATCCTAAGAATTGGCCCCAGACATGCTAATAAATGTGTGACACATTTGGGAACCGAAAGCGAAGTTCAGAATTGCTTAAATTGCACAGGAGCAGATGGAAAACAGACAGCTTGGACCCATGAATTTGGTGGAGAGCAATTACTGCTCATTGTACAGGCTCAGTCGGTTTTCCAATTGATATGACATCAATTTCAGTAATTTGACTGCTCTTCTGCCTAGTTTATTTGGTGTTGATGGGCAGGAGAAAGAATGAATTTTCTTCTAGCTTCCACTTACAATATTTCTTTTCCTTCGTATGCCTTGTTTTGATTTCATTTTGGTATGCAAGGTCACAGTAGGCCACATTCTCTCTGTATGTCTAAGGGAAGAGTATGTTAACAGTGTAAAATATTGTAGATTCTGCTGTTTCTTAGTATTAAGCTAAAAGTCTTTTGCTGCCATCATGCATTTTATGCAATAATGTGAAATTAGAACAAAATAAAAACACAGATTAAGCGTAGGGTGGTGAGAGCTTTTCAAGGATTTTAAATTAAGTTTTTGTTTTTCCAGAATCCAGGCTACAATGCCTTGTTGTACAAGGCTGACAGCAAGATCATGCCTTGGTCTGGCAACGGGCATTTTAGTATGAAAGACACTTATTTCTGGGTATACAAGAAGTATTCTGCTAAATTTTAGTTGACATATTTGAATTATTTTCTTTGGATCTGTTTGTGCAACTTCTTTTTCAACAATGTGCAATGGTGCAAAGGACTATTTTTTCGTGTCAGTAGATTTGTTTTGCTTGTCTATTTCCCACGTGAGAGATTCTAGATTAGCTTAAATGTTTTGCAGGCTTTTTCTTTTCCACTGCTGTCGCCTGATGCTGTATTTAAAATGCAGATGAAGCTGAAAGAACAACTGACATATGCCCTACCATCATATTTGTTAGTGTGTAGTGAAAATGGGCCACTGCATGCTTATTTCATACTGGTGCTTCGAGGATGGTGTGTTGCCAGTTCTGTGAGAAGGAAGTGGCATGGAAAGGCTTTATTGTCACTCATATCACTGCTTTTGAATTCTGTCTTCTGCTGCAGCATATCAGTAACCTCCACTCTGTGATTCTGTGACCCTAGACTTTCTTGTGCCATCAGAATAGCTGAACAGCTGGTTTTGATGTGTGACATCATGTGCTTTAGCTCCACTCTTAGTGTATAACAACTGAAATGTGTTTATAACCTTTCTCCTATATAGTGTTACATATTGCCATGTCTGTGGTATGCTGCCACAGGTGCATCATAAATGGTTGCATAGCTGATACTGAGCAAAATCTGTTGAAATAGTTATTGTTTTGGAGCAAGTTCTGTTAAGTAGATAAAATACTTCTGTTATCTGTAAGGAGCATGTAAAGTGAAAAGAAAAATTGAGGCAAGGCTCACTTATTTTGTTGCCATTTCATTGCTGTAAGCTTTCTGAGCATACCTGCAGTGCATGAAAGGAAGAGAAAATATTCAAAAGGAGAGCATTGGGTTTTGTTTCCTTTGAAATCCAAGTTGTCAAGGGATATCTGGGGAGGCCTCTGTGTTCTGACCATTGAAGGGATTGCTTGGTAGAAAGATAATCAACTCTGAAAAGCTTCTGTCAGCGTAGACAGAACACACACAACTGTTGCTTATTCTGTGATGACAACAGCCCTCCAGATGCATCTCTCAGGCATATATGTAAATGACAGCTCTGACACACGTGGAAGCTGTTTGTCATTTGTCAAGCCAGGCCCTGGGTTTGTGCAGGTGAAAGAGTAACTGCTTTGAGTCTGTGTCTCTCTTGCTTTCCTGCTTCTGCCTCCTCTTTCTGCAAGCAATATTTCTCTGCAATAAGCAGGAGTTAATCAGCACTATTAGCTGTTATCTGTAAGATGTTATTAAGCATCTATTATTGTTTATATGTGGCTGAATCAAGGGCCAAGTCCTACTTGTGTTAGGCACTATGCTTTCACAAAACAGTGCAAGGAGCCTCTGTGTGCAATAATCTGCAGCATAGAGCTCTTTATCTGTGTGTCTTCCCTATTTTCTTAGCTTTTTTTCCCTCCTGTAATCTGCACTTTAACATTACTTACGGCATTTCATTTTTTTTCTAGGACTCATGATCTCATTGGGAATTTTATCTAAAGCATTTTCTCTTTTTTTTTTTTTTTTGTTTCAAGAGACTTGTTTTGTTTGTAAATAGGCTTTGGCTCTGTTTGATTCAGAGGAAGATAGGAACAAGTTACTTATGTTTTTGAAAGAAGTGCCAGATAACCCTAAATATATTCTAAAAAAAAAGTAATTATTTTAACAAATACTCATGTAGAGCCCAGATCAATTCTGCATCATCCCATGTATTTCATCTACAGCAATCAAATGTGTAGGAATGGCTGAGTCCCAGATGCCTGCATTTTTGCCATTCTATTTCCACAGGTATCCTGTAATGACAGAACTGAGTGTATCAGATTGTTTCGTAGCATGTGAAACTTAACAGAAGGGGTTAGATCACACAGCATTGTAAAAGATAGAATATGTGAAATGCACCGGTAGTGTTGAGAGCACAAAGCACAGCCCTGCCAACCTCTTCTCTGCCAGAGTGGAGGCAAACGAGCCCATGGTGGTGTCGCAGTGGAGGCAGCAGGACCCACCATGCAGTAGGGGATGTGTATGCAGAGCATACAGAGCTAGGCTTTCCTGCTTGTTCCCACAAGAGCACCCCAAATCTGAAGTATATCCCATGGCTTCTCAACTCACTGAAGTGACACAGCTTTTTTATTTTTTTTTTTAAATCTTATACATGAATAAGTTCTGAAACTTACTGCTATAGGATGTTTTGGGTGCCAGAAATGTTGGCAGAGGAGCAGGGGTTAAAAGTGGGTCAGGGTGTGTTCTAGATGGGAGGAAAAAAAAGGAAGTCTGCAGTGGCCCACATGTGACTCGTGTAGTGCAGTATAGACATTTCAGATATCATTAAATACCCGTCATGAAATCCACAGCTATTAGGAAGCTTTATACCAGGGTAAAAAATTCTGTTGCCTTGCCTTTCCCCATTTGTGTCATTAAGAATGTATTTCAGCCAGGGGCCAGAAGCCAGGGCTTTGATCTGCTGTTCTGACGCAACAGAGCCATTAATTCTGTTCTCTGACTACCTGCATGTGGGCATAGAGTCGCTGAACTCTGTCTCTATGTTTGGCTTCCATAAGCAGCCTTAGGTAACGTGGGCAAGTCATCTGCCACAGAAGTATGCATTTTATTTCCTCTGCTTTTCCCAGTCGAGCGGTTTCTTTATCGCCTGAGCCTTTAGGTTTCATACAGGATAAAACTAAACACACATGGAACAGGTTAAAGGATGGGGGATGGTGAAGAGGAGCAGAGAAGCATATCAAGGGGTCTGGCTGCAGAAAGCAGCTGCTCTCTTGAGGTGCTTCTGGGCTGGGAGGAGGAACAGGGCTGAAGGGCAGGGACAGGGAGGATGTCTGCCAGTAAGGCTATGTCCATCCCTTCCTGTTGTCTCTTCAGCAGCTGCTCCCTGCTTCTTGTACTGTTTCGACTGCAGTGGTCACTGTTGAGCTCTGTAGGGTGCTGTGAGCAGACACAGATGAGGGTGCTTGGTGGTTTGGCAATGCTTGTTGCTGCAGCAGCTGTTCCCATCTGTGGGGAAGGGGTGGTGGCCACAAGCTGCCAGCTGGATTGTGCAGTTGTAGACAATGACAAGCTTGGGTAGCAGAATTACTGAATAGTTAGGGTTGCAAGGGAGCTCTAGAGATCATCTGAAAATTCAGGTGTCTAGTAGTTTAGGATCTCAACAAAGGGAAGGAAGACTGGTTTGGCCCACAAAACTCATACCTCTGACTGGCCAGGTGTGATGAAGGCATAGTAACAGCATACTCCTGTCAGTTCTTTTCAGAATCTGCTGCAGTTAGCTAGATGCATAGCAATTATCTAGATGAAAGGTAAAAAAGATTAAAGTGGCAAAGTACAATCAGCATTAAACAAGTGGTTGAAGATCCTCCAGTGCTTCTAAATTACAGTACAGAGCCATGGAAGAAGAAGAAAAAAAAGCAACCAGCTAGAGACCAGCTCATGCTGTTGTACCATTATTTCAATGTTAATTTTTTCTTTACATCTCCAGATTAAAAATATGCTATCCCTGATATCAGACTCATAAAAACATGCATCCAGTTCTCAGTGTGAAGTCAGATGTAAAACAAGTGAAACTGTGGGAAAGAATAAATGTTAAGTTTTCATTTTCAGTAAAATGAGCTTGCTGTTGAGAGTATCTGTAATTTTAGAACTATTAACATTTCCCTTAGCAGTTAAAGAACCTTGCCCTCAAGGTAGGAGAAGACCAAGACACCAAGAGAAAAGTTTTCGCTAGGTTTGATTACTCATGGGATTCTACATCTTTTGAAACCGCTCAGGTTAAAGGCAGCTTCCTTTAAGTACAGGTCTGTGCTTTTGTGAATCTCCCTTGAATGGGATCTCTGGCATATATTGTTACTTTTCTCTATTTAATGCCTCTTACCATTAAACCATGCCCTCCCTGCAGATCAGATAGTTTAATACTGGTCTTGCTGCCTTTCTCAGTGAGATTAAGATAAGGTTAGTCCAGTTCTTTTGTTACTTCAGTGTATTGGAGATCAAGCATATCCTATTAACTTAATCCAGAGTCCTGCAGTCCTTTTCAGCAAAGTGCTGATGTTGCTAAAGTTGTGATCAGCAGTTGCAGGGGCACAGTTCTTTTCAGAATGGAACTTGAAAAGCAGTGGTTGAGGTGTACCTAAAATACTGTTGCTTTTCCATCTGCTGCTGCTGTCCTCTTCCTTTTTCCCCCCACATCGGTGCCTATTAAAATATATGGTGCTGTTGACTTACATCCCTAATGATAGGCTATTTTCTTAGCTAAACCACAGGCAAAAGTAAAAAGAGACAACCCTTGAAAATACAGTTGATACTAACACTAGATGCGGTCAGTGCTGTGCTGGAAGCACACCATTGACACCATTTTGGGTGAGAGAATGAGCTGGAAGACAGGATATTTGCAGTGCTTCACATTTTGCCTTGCAGCTCTTCCAACTGCAGGGTGGGGCTGAAGGCTTAGTTTACTCCTTGTGCCTTCTTCAGCTCCTAGTAGTTTTTGTGCCTCTTTGAGTGTGTAGCTGTACTCACAGCACTGAGTAGCAAAGCACTTGGAGCCTTGCGTCGTCATACATTGTCTGTTTGGTGTGCTAATACTTACTAATAGCTAACATTAGTTGGTTTGAATACCCTTGTCTCTCTTGGGTTTGGGTGTGTGTGCGTTGAGTGTGCCAGTGAGTTACTCACTTTGGTGACCAGACTCCAAACAAAAGATGTCTTGGACCAATAGCAAAATCAGATCAACAGCCTTAACTTGAATCCTTAGCCCACTATGCAGCTAACTCTAGACAACGTGTGCTCAGGACAGAGAAAACCAAGGGCCAGAAAAAGAGGACTGTGACTGGTCAAGAGTGAGTTGTATTGGCAGAGCTCTATTGGGAAGATTAGCCACCATCTGTTCAACCAAGTCCTGCACCTGGCTCTAGGCTGTGCTACTGTTCAACAAGTGATGATATTACTCAAAATATTAATGAATTGTGGGATGAAGTTTCAGGGCTCTATCAGCTCCCAAATATTCTGCTTTCCTTTTAGTTTTTTTTTAGTAGTCCCTGTGAAATAATTCCGTGTGGTGCTATAAAATACTCTTGTAATAAATGTGGATTTAATACAAAACTAAAAAGCACATTGGTAATGAGTTAGCGATACTGCTTTTCATTTATTCTTTGCACTTCTCTTCCTGACTTCTTACTGATATTTTGTAAGCACCACATAGTGTGTCATGGAACAGTATCTTACTCTTCTTGTTTTTCATAGATAATTAGTTTTACAAAAGAAAATACCTGGACGATATATTTCTGTGAGTCATTGTCATAGTTTCATTCCTGATTAAGTCCTTTTGGCTTCTCTGATTTCTGCTTAGAGTTGATTCTCTTTTCCCTTTCTGGGGAGTGATAGGGCCAGTCTATTGCACTGAGCTAATGATGGGCGAGATTAACGTATATTCATGGTGAAACCTATGAAATTCCACTTAGAAAAAAGGACTTCAGTCAGGGTCACTGGAGAGAAGGTGTAACAATTATCATTGACCACTGCTGCTCTTCAAAGTTTATGAGCAGAGGCTGAAGGACATGGTAGAGTGAAGAGGAACTCCAGAGTTTTCATCCGGGGCAGCAGCAATTTCCCAGATATGAAAATATGATCTCATACTGCAAAAGCCTTGAAAGCATCAAAAATCTTAAATGTAGTCTAAAAACTACAGTTTCTTTAATGTTTACTTAGTATAGGATTCATTAGTTTTTAATGGAATGCATGCTCACAACAAGAAAAATCTGACACCACATCTTTGGTATTTGTAATGAAATCTCATTAAGTACTTGAATCTCTTTTGCCTGTCTTTGCATGAAGCGAGACAACTTTTAAGTGCTCTAATTAGAGCTGGCCTCTTGGCTTTAGTGACTGTGGCAGTGCACAAGCAAACAATACAGATGAAGTTAACCATGTCAGAAACATGATGGACAAAGGAGTGTTATCCTTTGGAGGTACCACCTTTTTCCACTAGCTGTATTTCTTTGGCTATTTGCATATATGTATTTTAACATCATGCTCTCTAATGTTCATGTCTACTGGAAATATATAAAGCTCCATGTTACCAGTGATGTTCCAGAGGTAGTCTTCAACATAGCCCTTTTCAGATTGTGTGCTGATTTCTTTATGTTAGTGCTCAGTACTCCTCCAGGTTCTCATTACTGCAGAGGAAGAATGTAAGTTGCTTCTTGTGGCCTGGCTATGGGCTTTCAGGCTGTAGCTTCTAAGAGGTGCAGGTTGTTCTGCTAAGTGCTGTCCTGCCAGTAATTAATCCTGCCATGATTAATTGTTTCCTTGAAATTACAGTCAAAGTATTTGGGTGTCAAGCAGTCAGAGGGCTACGGTGGATCACCTTCCTGGCTCAGCAGACGAGCAGGGGTCATACTTTGCAAACAGATGGACAGGGGTAGAGGCAGCTTAGAGAGCACATGTGCAGCAAGGGTGAATGTTAAGGTCAGAGTTTCCCAGGCAAGAATGTCCGAATTGCTGTGCCCTACTTATCCAACTGTGAGCTGGATTAATGAAAGGGAGAGTTTAGACAGAGAAGTACTTTGGGTACATTTAGTGAGAGAAGAGAAAGATGTTTTCTTTTGTGTCTGTACAGGTGGTCCTTTTGAAGCAAGCCAAAATAAGCTTCCTCACCTGGGTAACGGCCTGAATAGGTTGGCAGGGTGTGAATCCATTTTCAATGTGTGTAAAGAAAAGTGTAACAGTTTGGCCGTGTACAGCCTTTCATTTATTTTTTTTTCTTAACAAGTTTCTTCTTTGCCCATCTTCTTTGGCTGAGGCCTAATAATTTCTTTTTTTCTTTTAACCGTAGGCGGTTCTAAAGCAGCAAACTATTAATAGTGAAATATTGGTTTAGAAGAACACTAATGCACAGGGGATTCTAGAGCAAACGAGGCAATACTGTCAATGGTTCAGATTGTTCTTAATTACAATAATGGCATTATAGGAGCTGCAGTTGCTGTCGGGCACAAAAGAAGATAATGATAATGTCAGGGTGCTCAGAGTAAATGCAGTATAATGTATTGCAGTACTGGATTCAAAAGATGATATGCCTAACTTGTCGTCAGAGTGCATTAAGAAGTAGAATGGTAAAAGACCAGAACAGTTTTTGTTGTAACTATGTAGCTCAGGGGTTTGGGCGGGGGTTGTTTTGGTGTTTTTGTTTTGTTGTTTTTGAGGTTTTTTTGTGACCTATACTTTCAGGCTTAAGAAGTGTTAGGTCTCATGTGTTTAAATGACCTATATTAATTTCACTAGAAGTTGTGATCACTTCTGTCCTCTCCCCTTGGAATAAAGAGAATCACCCTTGCTGTGAGAAGGAACTATGTATTGACTCAGTACTCTCCTACCCTCAAAACACTTGATACCAACCCTGTTAGAATAAGAGAACATGGTTATCATAGATTTGGTCCTATGTCAGAATTTGCCCCAGTAGCCTCTATAAATATGTCCAGAATGCTTGATGCATGTGATCCTTGTTTTATAATGAAACAAAATTAATTCAGCTCTGGCTTTTGGGGATGTTTCAAAGCTGGATTTGAATTTTATGGCTAGAGGCCAAATTGGAACTAAAACATTTGTAAACATTTTAAGGCTGTATACTGTGCACTCAAATTCATTACTGTAGAGGAAGAGACTTTACTGTTTCACTACAAAATAAAACATGCAGCAAAGCAGCTTGTGGTCTCAGAGTCTTGTCAACCCTTTGTTTCTAGGTAAGAACAGATAATAAACTGAAAAATAGTGGTGGTGTTCCTCATATCACAGATGTAAAAAGTGACTTGCTGTCTTTCATACTTCCCAAACTCATTATAGTGGTGGGTTGGATTGGAAAAAAAAATAAGCATCCACTTGATTTACATCTTGGTTATTTTATTCATGTTTGTCATGAAACAGTTGCACACAAATGAAACAATTTGTACAGAATCCAAAGAAATATTTTTTGCAGGTTGTTGTCTCATGCAAATAATGCCAATATGTTTTGTAAACAAAAATTTCCCTGAGCGGCAGCAGGGTGCAGGTGCTCTGTAGGGCACAAGGTGGCTCCAGTTCACGAGGAAAGCTGGTGTCAGCGAAGGAAGTGCCAAGAGTTAGTTCACAGGAATCAGCTAAAAGTGTGTCAGAATGGAGCTCAGCATTTCACTGTATTTCAAGTCTGGTGTTTTGAGTATGAATTGAATCTTAATAGGTCCTTGGAAGAAAACTAGTCTTACAGTAAGTCTGATAAATTTAGATTGAGTTTTGCATCTCCTATTTTTGAAGGAGTTTCTTCAGTGGATTTTACCAGACATTCTGAACTAAGTTGCTTTTGTCCAAATAAAAGGTAACAACCCTACGTGCAGAACAGCATTCCCAGTGTAAGACACAGAGAAAACAGAGCTGATGTGTATATTAAGGGCACAAATGTAAAGTAAGGTAGGCAGGGGGTAAAACAGAGATTCAAAGGTTCGTGAGAAAAGGTTTTAGTCAAGCAGGTCATTAAAATGTAATGGATAGAGGACAAAAGAATACCCCATATTATAACCAGTCAAAAATGCTTTGTATCTGTTGTTGGTCTTGCAGTCTGTAACTGTAACACTTTCAGAATCTCATAGAATTATTTGTCCATTTATATTTCCAACCTAATAATAGCTGCTAATAGTCTGCTCTTAAACAGAATGTCTTCATCTGAATATTTCTAAACACTTGAGAATTTTTGAGTGAGAAGTGTTTGTTCTATCAGTACCATCTACTTGGGACAACTGAGGCAGAAAAAGGTGAATTGAGTTAATTTACTCATGTGATCTTCTGCAGAGTAAGAAGTAAGAAACAAGCAACGGTCTCCTAATTTTAGTGTTTAGACTTGCTTCATTAAATAGTGCCCTGTGCCATTCACAGTTTTTGTTGAGTTTTTAGCTCTGTTGGGTGTCTTGATATGGTTTTAACTGGAGGAGGTTTTTTTGTTGTTTTTGTTTTTAACAAACGCTTATCTGGTATTTAATTTTTTTGTTTGTATGAACTAGGCAGGAATTTTCTGAGTTTTGTATTTTTAAATTTGTTTTACTTAAGTGTTGCAGCAGGGATTGTATTAGCCAAATATATGAAGAAATAGCATTTCTTAGTGTGACCTTTGCCTCTATACCAAAGAAGGAGGATTTGATTAAGAGGTTTAAGCTGTTTTACTTAATAGCAATATTTTTCAAAGTACTGTCAGGTGTTAAAACAAATTCAGAAATCTAACTTTGCCACATTATTTCTTTTAAAAGTGTCAAAGCTTATGGTTTTTCTCTGTTAACAACTAATGTTAAATTCAGAAAAAATATCAGGTATGAGACTTACATAGATTTAATATTAAAAATAGTGTAAAGCACCATTTTGACTCAGTAAATTATCTGTATTTTCAGTTTTACAAATGAATTTTATCAAAAGTTAACTGATGGCATGATTACAATTAGTAACTCCCCATATTAGATCTAATCTCTTTGTTCTTTGTTCATACAGAACGCCCACTAAAGCCCAAGAAACTTTTGACTGAATAAGGAGTACAACAACTGGCTGTAGTTTTAGTACATATAGGGGCAGATTGTGGGTCGTGGCCAGCTTAAAAGTGTACAGCTCCAGTGATTCCAGATCTTGTGCATAATAGGCAGATCCTTCACACTGTTATGACAGTGCTTTATTAACATGTCAGATACAGAAGAAAAAAACCTGACAATTTTATGGCAGTTTAGAATCTTATTAGCATGTCTTATTGTTTTCTGTTTCAGAGCTGAAATTATGCAAATATGTCTTCAAAAACATTTCCTTGTTTTCATGAGAGAGTGAAGAAAATAGAATAATAAATTGGAATTAAATACTTGAATAGTTTGGCCAATTAATAAATCTGCAGTTGCAGAATAGAAGATCTGTGGGCTGAAGCTGGCTCTTAACTTAATGTTAACTTACATTTAATTAGCCAGACCAGATGGAAGCTGGCTAAGCTTTGCATGAAGGCTTGTGGGAAAAAGACATAATCTTCCATTTTGTCAAAGGAACTAATACCACAGATTAAAGGTCGGTGTTCTTTTCAGAATTTAGAGTGGATGCATAGTGGCTGACGGCAAGAAACAGCAAGGGCACTAAGAAATTAGCTTAACCCCATGATGACTAGTATATACCAACTCTGCTTCATTTAATTCCCTACTTCAAACCATTGGTCTTCAGTTTCAGTAATAAATCCCTGAGAGATAAGAATGGCTGTAAATTTTACTCCTTTGTCAGGAAAGTAGTCCTATGTAGAAGGCCAGCATGGGTAGAGAGATGAAGCTCTGTGAAAAGTTTTCTTACTCTACTGAGTAAAAATTCATGCTGTTCAGATGCTAAGCAATTGGGATCAGTCTGACAAACCACTTAATTCCTCACTTAACCATAAGCACACAAGTAGACAAGTCAAGTAGACAAGTCAAGAAACCATTGATGTGCTCAAAGAAGTGCATACGTGGATCAAGTCAGAGTGTGCAGAGCTTAAGGACTACATCAGGCACATCTATGTTAAGGCTTGAAAATTTAGTAGAAAGTGAAGTGAATCTGTTAAGACCAAACCTTAAGCATAACTGCAAGAAATTACACATTTTAATGGACTCTAGATTATTTGACTGGTATTTAACCAGTCTTTGGGGATACTTCCTAGTGACTTCAGCAAGGCAAAAGAGAGTTCTTACTGAAGTGGAGAATAGTAATTTACGTACCGAGAAAATAAGACAAACTTAATGTTGCCCTGCAACATCAAATGCCACATTGCTTTTTCAGAAAGTAAGGTAACCCTCTGGAGTAGGTAATACTTATTGTAACTTTGGTCTGCCATCTTTGCATATGTTATTTACTTTACTTGTGCAAAGACTAGCTTGGGAAAGGAGGCTGGGAAATAAGTACCTGCTTTTTTATTCAAGTTTTTGTCTGTGTTCGTGTCCAGCAATTGGGAATTAATTTTTTGGTGGACTTTACCAGCTGAGATGCAGATACCTATAGAGCTGTTAGGTGTCTTTTGGACACTCACATATGTATTGAGTCTAGGTGTCTAAATGGCCACTTAAGTTCTTACAATGTCTAATTCCCTGTTAGTCTAACACAATCTATTTTGAAACACTTAAAACTAAGTCTTTCAAAACATTCTGGAGCTTACTTGTATTTTGCAAAACTTTCTAACTACTAGACCATCTTGTCTACTTTGTTACATCTAAACTTGCCCTTAGTGGCTAAAAATCCTATACCAATTTCACTGAAGTAAAATTATTTGGATGAGATTGGGTCAATTCTTACAAAGAGTTAAGAGTACCTTGCAAATCTCATTTAATCTACACTTGCTAACAGTCTGAGGAGATGAGGCTGGGGAACTGAATGAACATGCAAACTCTGCAACCTGTTTAGATTGTGATTTGATATGCTGAGGTGAGGACATCCATTCTGCCGTTCACTGCAGCATTCTTAGAGCGTTCATAAACACAGGTCTCCAGTCCAACATTCTCCGAGGTGCATGAAAGCTTTTCTACTGTATCAGTTGAACTGGAGCACATGGATCTGGACCAGCAAATAGTTTGAAAGCTGTAATCACGTTTATGTATGTTAATGCTTTTGTCTCTTTTCTTACTAAAAAAAAAAAAAAAGTATCCTTTGGATAGAAGAATTTTGCTAGTCACCATTTACTAGACCACATTTATCTACAGTTACCAAACAGTGACGTTGGAGATACCACAGTTATTTTCCATTTTGAGTTACTGACATATTTCGGATACCACTTGGTGACAAAACATTTGAAGGGAATGATAAATTTAAAAACAATTATAGCTGCAGATGATGGAATTAGCATGTCAAGTGGCTCACCCCAGCCACTGTAAACCCAGGCAAGTACAGGAGTAAGTAGTACATTTTTAGGAGAAGTATAGCTAGTATGAAAATACTTTTTGTTGTTTTACTTGTCAAATAAAACTTAACACTGCATGTCTGAACCCAGCTTTTGTTCTCCGATAAATGCCCGCTGCCTCATGTGGAAAGTATAGTATAGCCCAGTAGAATGTGTCCCAACAGGTACCTTTGAAGAGAACACTTAGGAACAAAGTAATTCCTTTAATTTTGATACATGTGTCAAACATCTTCTGCTGGAGATCACATTCATTTTTTTAAGGGCATGAGTGGGAATTCTTTCACTAAACTGTTACAAAATACGCCATTAAAATCGGAAGAGTTTGGGAGCTGTGCTTTTCATGGAAGTACTGTGCAGTGTGAAACTTGCCAAAAACTAATGGGTTGTTTGCAGGAAATTGGAAGTTAAAGTGCATGAGTCAGTCTACTTCAAGGCTGAACAGTTTCCACTGAACTTAAATAATGAATGCCAAGACCTAGAGACAGTAAAATCAGCTGCAGCAGTTTTCTTCAGTTGTTTCATCCAGGCACTGTAGAGGATTCTATGTTTAACAAAGTCCTCCTTCTCTTCTTGTTCATCAGGCTTTAAAAGAGTTAGCATATGTTATTGTTACTGTCACTGAAACCTTTGCAGAAGCAGCCACAACCCAAGTGTTTTTATTTTTGCTTCAGAGCAGTTACTACAGAGTATGGGCTAGATTGTGCAGTTTCAGAGATTTCATCTGCAGAAAACGATCACCCACTTTTCTAATGTCAATCTCAACAAAAGGAAAGGATAATTTCTTAATTCAGAAGTGACACACATTGGCTTCACCCTCTCTTCTCAAAGTACACAAGTCATTTATTTTTGGATGTGTACAAGGATTTTGATGTCCTTATTGAAATACATAAAAGTTGGATAATTATTAATAGTTTTGATTTATAACAGATCCTATGACCAGAGCATGTTTATGCACTACAACCTTTTAACAGGGTACTAAATGAATCTAACTCTTTGTAGGAATTCAGTGAAAGAATGAGGTGTTGCTATGTATGCACATGGCTTAGATTTCCTTATGTGAGTTATTTACTTGGTATCTCTGAATGTAAAGAAGGGTTGAGGATGGGCATGGCCTGGTGAATTCTTTGTTTATACCTGTGCTCTTGCAGTGAGAGTCCTGTTCTTCAATTTATATCAATAATGGAGCCTCCTGAGCATTCCTGAGTTGGAGAATTGCTGTGTGTACCACAGCCTTGGGATTTTGGGTTCATACAAGCAGGTTGATGATGTGCATCTATCTGTTTGCAATTGCTCATCACAGTATCACTACTGACCTACAGTGTGCCTGGAGTCACTGACTTACAGAATGGCAGAGGTTGGAAGGGACCTCTGGAGGTCTTCTGATCCAACCCCTCTATCTCGGTAGGGCCACCTAGAGCCAGCATGTCCAGATGCCTTTTAAGTATCTCCAAGGATGGAGACTTTACAGCTTCTCTGGGAAACCTGTGCCAGTGCTTGGTCACCCTGATGGTAAAAATGTTTTTTTTACTAATGTTCAGCTAGAACCTCCTGTGTTTTGATATGTACTCATTTCCCCTGGTACTGTCACTGGCACCACTGAAAAGTGTACCTCTGCCTTTTTTACAGCCTCCCTTCAGATATTTGTGCACAGTGATAGGGTCTCCATGAGCTTTCTCTGCTCTAAACAGTGTCAGCTCTCTCAGCTTCTCCTCATGAGAGATGCTCCAGACGACTGGTCATCTTTGTGTCCCTTGACTCCATATGTCTCTTGCACAGGATAGCCCAGAGCTGGGCATAGTACACCAGGTGTGAAAGTGCATGTGCAGAGCTCTCCCCAGTGTCTCCACTGCTTTTCCACCACGCAGAGCATCTGTCCACAGCAGCTCTTCAGCTGTGGCTTGGCCAAGAGTATGGGCATGAGGTTTTAAGAAAATTTGAGGATGTTGCCATATGAAATTCATGTGAAGTTGGCCAAGTATTTCTTGGTGAGATTTAGTCTGAGTAAATGTAAACTTAACATTATTTAGAAAAGCAATTAACTACTTTTTCAAATAGAGAATAGTCTTGGATCAGGAGGAAAGAATTTATATTTTTGTTTCCTTTTTTACCTGCTATTTTTTTTTTCTTCAATTAGATTGAAACATGACAGAAGTTTTCAAAGCCAACTAGAAAACTTTGCCATGCTGGCTCAATATAACATTGTGTTGTCAAATCTGCTATTTGGCTCTGAAAATCCCAACCTGAAATGTGCCAACTTAGAGCACACCTCTGAAATAATGGCTACAGACTTGCTGTGTTAATTTACATGCCTGGACGAGGGTGCAATTTCTATTTCCTTTGTCCCCAAAATGTAAACATTTCCTCTGTGTGTTTCATTGAAGAAAACCATTTAAAGGCTCCCGAGAAATCTTACAGTTTTCAGGTCTTGAAGGAAAAGCTGAATTATATTAGTGGGTAATACATAGCTGTCACTTTTCATGTTTCTAAATAGGAATGATAGATTTGGATTTCTTATCTTAATATTTTACTTAATAAGCAATTAAAAAAATAATCATACAGAATCAACGAGTCACAGAATCTCAAAGGTTGGGAGGGAGGGATCATCTAGTTCGACCTGCCTACCAGAGCAGGACCACCTAGAGTAGGTCACACAGGAACTCATCCAGTTGGGTCTTGAAAGTCCCCAGAGAAGGAGACTCCACAACCCACCTGGGCAGACTGTTCCAGTGCTCCATCACCCTCACAGTGAAGAAGTTTTAACTTGTGTTTCTTCGGAACCTCTTACATTCCAGCTTGTACCTATTGCCCCTTGTGCTGTCATTGGCCATCATTGAGAATAGCTTGGCTCCATCCTCCAGACACCTACCCTTCATGTATTTATACACATTAATGAGGTCACCTCTCAGTCTCCTCCAAGCTAAAGAGCGACTCTGTCTCATATCTCCCAATTAAAATAAAAACCGAGAAACAAAGACCTGACCAGCTCAGCATTTACAGGCAGGCATGTACAGCTGTAGATGACTATGGCATGCATATGATGACATTTCAGAATGCTCTTTTTATGTACATTTACCAAACCCCTCTCCAAATACTTTATTGAGTAAATTTCCCCCTTTGGCCTCTGACCATATGGAGGTTTTGGTACTTTCAATATGCTACATACAGAGTTTCTCAGTTTTGCCATGAGCTTTCCAGACCCTTAACATTGATTGTATTTTCTGGAATATTGGGGGTTTTTTGAGGGCTTATTCCCTCTTCACCTTCTCTGGTGAATGATCTTGTGGTCCCAAGTGTGCATGACTTCATGTGCACAGCAGGATTTTAGAAAATTCCAGTACTACTGCTATGGTTTCATTAGTCTTACAAGCTGACTGAAAGATGGAGTCTCACTGTGATCATAACCCCTAGGGCATTGCCTTCCTGGAGCCAATTCAAGTGTTTGCATGGCTGTGGTATGGCTGCGATAGGGAACTGACAAGGGGTAAAACTAACCTTTTTATGTTGACCAGTTGGTTTGTTTTAATCTGAAGCTCTTTCCTGATGTAATTTATCATAGGGCCATATGAATACTTGTGCAAGAGGTGATGGTCATGTGGGACTGAGAATGCACGACAAGTTTGGGAGCAAGTTGCAGTCGCTTCTTTCAAAAGCAGTGACCGTGGTACAGGTTCCTGCATTAGGTTTGGATATTTAATTATTGTGTGCCTCACTTTCCACTGAGGACCAGTGATGAAGATTGAATTTGAAAGACCATGTGAACTTTCTAGACAAAAAATGTTAAGCGTTATTAAGTGTGAATGTGGTGAAAGGCTTTGCAGACAGGTGTGGCTTAAAGAAACGGTTTGAAATCCAGTAATTTAGTTCTAGGTTTAATTGAAAGTTGTAATCCCAGAAATTGGTGCCAATGTCTTCTAGGATTTAAATCTAACGCACTGAAGCATGTAATTTAAGGCTTTACAGAACAGTGTTCACGCATCTACGCTTATCACTCAGCACGTGTTAGCATTATTCCTGTGGAATGCTCTTAATTAAAAGCCAGTAGTTGCTTACTGTCACGAGTGCTTGGGAAGGTTAACAGAAAAAGAATTTTAAATCAGAATTATTTTTGTTGGAGATGTGATGTAATTGGCAGATGCTTTTGTAACGAATGTTATCATTATCATACAGGAGGTTTCAGCAAGAGATTCTTTGATCAAATGATTTCTGTTTTCCTTTTCTAAAACTTAATATTAGCTTTAGTATGAGGAAAGGTACTTTTAAGTGGGTACACTAGAAAACAGGACATTTTTGCAGCGAAATAGATACTAGGACATGTCTAGTTTATATGCTGTACTATAACATTTCCTACTTAAAAGCTAGATTTGGTTTGGAAAATCTAGACCCAGAAAATCTCATGATAAATCGGAGAAACATTTTGCTGCTTACTTGAAGAGGTACAAGTAACAAAACAAGGTTTTTTTTTTTTGTTATGGCATTGCTTCTTTCTGAAATATTTTGTTGTTTTATTTTTGACTGGTCTATAGTTGATGCTCAGCAGAGATAGGGTTAATTGTTTCAGTGCGAACAACCAGAGTTTTAAAAATTAATTGTAACTTTTTGACCCCATTAATTGTAAAACTGCCTGACCTATCTTGCTCACTGCAACATATACTGTAAAAATAAAAAAAAGCCCTACTTGCATCTTTAAAAGATTTTGTAAGCTAAGAATCTCGCATGTGTATCAATACATATTTCAATGGACTTGTGATATAATAGCTAGAATGAAAATGAGATCCCAATTTGAAATAGAGTTGTTGGGCACATGTTTCTGGGAGTGGCTGGAAGACCTTACTGTAGGGGAAGGTTCAGTCATGTGCACACTGTACCTAGAAACCAGACAGGGTGATGTTTCTGCTTAAAGCAAGATGCAGAATGTAAAGCAAAGAACCAATGAATATGAAAATTATTTTTTGTGCTTACCCAAAAAGCTCCAGCTATGGTCTAATTAATTTTCTTTGCTTTGCCTTCCAAAAATATTTCTAGAAATCAAATAAAAAGCATTAAAGTCTTTCAACCAACCAGTAGGTTGGTTTGGTGTTTTTGTTGTTTTTTTTTTTTTAAATAATAACATTAAAACTGTGGAGAAAAAAAAGAAAACCAAAACACTTTGGAGGACCAAAATCCTGCCCTCTGTTAGAACCAGCACTTATGTGGCTGCAGAGCTGTTTAACTCACTCTTTGCACAGTAACCACAGACTAAGAGCTGAGAGAAAACGGAACAAAGACAGATTACAGGATTTAATTCTGTCTGTTGTTCAGTTCAGAAACAAGTAGGTTTTGAAGTCCATAGCCTTTTAAATATAGAAGAATATTTAACTTCTGTACATCTGTGGAGCTGTTTTTCTTCCAGGCATGAGTCTGGCTGCACTTTGTATTTTAGAGTGTTTCACAGAAGTAAAATGGATCCTGGCAGTGCCCTCTGTGGGCTTCGATTCACTTGTGAGTGGATGGGGAAACTGCGGCACGGAGCTGTGCTCTGTCTTCTGGTGCGCAGAGTACAGCAAGCTCCTTTGCTTCCTCTGGTCTTTAGACTTTCTGGATCACTCTGCTCACTCCCTGCTGACTTGCTGTCTTCCAGGTTATTTTGTTCCTGTGCTGCTTTAACATTTTTCTCCCGAAGACCAGCCACTTGTTAATTTATCTAACAGATAAGAAATTGTGTGTAGGATTAACAAAAGCCTTCTTTGCTTGCACTCACCCTTACCCCTTCCCTCCCCTTTTTTCTTCTTATTCCTGGTGACCCTTCTTTGACTTCTATTACCTTTTAAGAAGTAGCAGAATCAGGCCATTAAGTTGAAGTGAATTATGAAATACTGAACCCCGTTGTTCCCCTCTGAAATGCCAACCTCACACATACCAGTTACAGAAGCTTCTTGCAGAAAATTTTCAAGGGCTGGTTTTTTTTGTAGAAAAATGTTACATATAAGTATTTGTCTCTAGCCTGGATTGCAGCATATGTAAGATGCAAGAAGGATAACACCAGAAAATTCATTTCCTTGCACTCTGAATCCCTTGTGTCTCCAGGAGCTCTACTTTTACTGTTTTAAAAATGAATTTTGGATTTTAAAAAAAATATACTGCAAGGTTCCACACTTTATTCAAGGAGTTAAAAGTCTGGAGCTGTACTTGATGAGCCAGATGGTCTTTAACAGTAACATTGTTCATATTGTTTAGATTATCCTGTTGCAAGTACAGTGCCTCGTTTACCTTTTATGGAAGAAAGTGTGGAAAATTGACCACAGATGTAAGTAACCAAGAATGATGGCTGAGGCAATTCTTACCAGGCCTCCCTCTCTAACACGCCTGATCTTGCAGATAAAAATAAATAGAGAAATGTGAGGCAGCATGAGAAATATCTAGTGTTACCTATTTAAGTGTTTAATTTGAGCTCTGTGAGCTACTAAAATCTTTATTTTCTTAGACTGAGATTTCTTCATATTGAATTGGTTTCAGTCTCTCAGTGTAGGCAGCATGAATGTAGATTTTTATCCAGGTACTAAATAGCACATCATTATATATTTTTTCCATCCTGGTTGAAAAAAACAGAGGTGGGAAGAAGCCAACTACACTGGCCTCAGACACACTTTACAGTCCAAAAATCTTCATGAGAAGATTGGTACCCATTTTGTGCTGTAATAAGAGAGCACAGACTCTCCATTAATATTGATTTGATTGGTATCAGAAGCAAAGGCTGTGCCAAATTAATTAAGAGGTAGCTCATTGTTACTGCTAATAATGGACTGCTGAGTTTGTGAAGCATCTTGCAAGATGGCTCCAGATTGAAATAAAGTTTTTTTTTAGACAAGTATCTCTTGTGCAGTATCTGGAGTTGGAAGGCTCAGTGCTTAAACAAAACAAAAAGAAAATGCTACAAATGAAAGCAATAAAACCCTACTTTATGAAGTCCTTTTGTCTCCTATCACTTTTCTGTCTCTCCCTCATTTCCTTCCTCTTATTAGGAGCTGCTGTCAAACTGCATCTACTTAGGGCAAGTGATTCCCTCTGGAGCCCCTAAGCTGATATTGCTGCATTTGCATGCAGGTGCTACTGTGGTGGAGCACAGCCTCTTGCCTGCCCTGGCAAACCAAAGAGGGATGAAATTTTAAACCAACAGGTTTACCATGTGAGGGTCCAGCAACTGAAAATCTCCTGTGTGTTCATTGATGTGGATTGGCTGCCTGGTACTCTTTAACAGGGTGGTAGATTCGTTTGACTATTAAAGGCAACATCTTCCCTTTATTACACTGAGCCTTGATTGATCCAGGAAACATTTTCCTTTGCCTGTGCAGTGCTTTTAAATTTCATTTGGACAGCATTGGTTTATAGAAGCAGAGACTGTCAGATTCTCTTTCTGATATATTTTACAGACTTTTAAAAAAATTGTCAGGAAAAAGTATTCTACAGGAATCACAGGAGGCTGGAGATAGTGTACTCAGCATAATCTAGCATGTAATGTCGAATCGGCAGTTAACAATGGAAACAGACTTCTAAGGCAAAGTTCAAACATTCAGTTTAAGGTGCCTGTAAGTGGGATGAGAATGTTAATGGTCTTTTTTAAATTTTTCATATCTACATTCAAAATATAATAATTAGGATTGGCAGCAAGGGGCACTTTTTAGTAGCTTGTGATTCTGCTCCCTGCAAGATCTGGAAAACAAGATCTATTGGATATACCAGCTTTGGCTCTGTGCCTACAATAGTAGGGTGGAGGTGGGGAAAGCCATGAAAGGACAGATGGGGAGGAAATGGCAGCAGCAGCACCAGAGTGGGAGAGTGGAAAGGTGACAACAATCACCTTGTAGAGGAGATGGCCAAGGTGCCAGGAGTGTTCAGGAGGTGACCAGTTTGAATCAGAATAAAGTGAGTGAGAGAAAAGCGATGGTGTGGTAAGCTGTTGAAGCTTAGAGAAGGTGGGGGACTGCTGCTGAAGGGGACCAAGCCAGCAGCCCTTGACCACTGCCTAATCCTGGTTCTGTTCTGAGGCTGCATACAAATTCTCTCCCTTTTTTTTTTTTTTTTTTTTTTGTCTGTCTTAAAACAGTGATCATGATCACTGTCTGCATCAAAGTGGTATCGTGAGGTTTGAAGTGCCTCTGAGGTTCTTAAACAGCAGAGATGTGTTGACCTTTGTTTGTGTCCATGGTTGATAGATGCTTACCTCATTTACAAATTAAGGTTTTGCTTTCTTCTTCTTCTTAACACAGCAGAGCAACCACAGCTATGAAAAAGGGTTTGAACACCATACTAGCTGCTATGACAGACTTGTTAACTGCAATTGGGCTGCACAAATAATAAAGGGCAGGATTTGCCTGACGTGCCCTGTAGAGCTAATGAAAATGGAAATATTTGAAGAAAACCAGAAGCTTTGGTTATATCTGGAGACCTGACAGAAAACTAGGATTAACTTTTTTACAGATGTAACATTTCACAGCAGAGTTTAAAACTGATCCAGATCTGTTGGAGAGATCAGGTTTTATGCTTGAGCTGATAATTCAGCGCCTCACCTGCATTTTAACTCATTCAGACTAGAAGTAAATACTAAGATCAATTAAAGTCAGAATGTTTCAGAAAATATTTTTAAGGCAAGGCTTTCTAGGAATAAACACTGATGTCAATCTAGATTAAGCTTTCAATACGTGATTCACAAGACCCCAGAGATTGCCCATTAGATAAAGCAGAATTATTGATCACTGTTAGTGCTCTGGAGAAATCAGATGGAAAAGTTTTGCTGTCTGAGCAGCACCTCTTGAAGGCAGCACTCAGGAAGAACAGCAATGTCACACAACACAGTCGAGACTCTTCCTTGTGAAACCCTTTGCTTTTGCTGTCATAAAATATCAGAGGGACATGTGCTGAAGATACAGGGCCCTTTCTAATTAATCTGTGGTGACAGATTTTTACACCTTTAGTCAATGAAGGTATTATTTGTAAAATATTGCAGGACAAAAGCAAAGAGTTCTTAATCAGTTACAGCTAACCAATGCAGTAGTTCCTGACCTGGTCCCTAGAGGGTAGGGTTGGCATATCCATATCTAGTTCTGTACTGTGGTTCTTACAGGCCTGCATCACAAAAGAAACATGATCTCTTTCAAGTCAGTGAGACCTTCCTTCATAATCTTTGAAGTGTTGTGATACAGGTCAAAATAGACCATAGAAAATAACAAGTTTGTGGACCCCAAAATCCAACCAGTGATGTTTATGAAACCTGAAAAGTAGCCTCTTCTGCTAGCTGTCTTCAAAACAGACTATGAATTCAAGTAGAGCCTTGTAAGACAAGCAGGGAAGGGTTATGCCACCCAGATACTGACCATCAGAATGTGTCTTCAACAGTCCGTGTGCTTTGAACCATGGCACTACCATTTTGGGGATTAAAATCCAGATCTCAAAGATGTAGAGTACCAGGTTTACTCAGTGAGTTATAGAGTTAGCTTTTATCTCACTGTTCTAGAGTGCACCCACATAATAGAAGTGCTGTAAACTCCTGTAAATAGGCCGCCCAGTTCACTGAAACTTTCATACAATAGGTAGCAGCCTACCAAAGTCAAGGAATAATTCTGTTTGGTTTGGAATTGCCTCACTGGGAGTTCAGAATTGGAACTGCCTCAGCAGGATGGCGGCAACACAGTAGCATGTAGACTAGTGTTTTTATCTGAAAATCTAATTGAGTTAGGTTACTGAATGTGGAGTTGGAAGTAGTCTGTGTACGTGTGATGGACAAAAAGATATCTCTGTTATACTGGTGCCTGTGTGATATTTTGACTTGTTGCCCTTCATCTGTTTAAAAATGTAGGATTCACAGAGTGAAGCTGTGTTATAGAGGGATTGTGAATAGAGAGAATGCTTTCTCAGTGGAACATGAGCCCTAAGCTCTAACAGGCATTTCTTGATTTGTAGAACAGACTAAGGTCTTCTGATGAACATCACTGTGTAAATATTGGATGCTTTTGTTTTTAAAGTAGTGTACTCTACTACTTCTTGTTCTTGACAGATATGCTGGGAATTTCCTTTTTTGCAAACTTTGCCTGTCTTAGAAGAAGCCTGTTTCCATGACTAAAACTATGGTGAGAGCATCAGCCTAGTGTGGTTCCAGGAATAACCTACACATCAACTATAATCTGCCAAGAACACAGAGACTGGTTATTGAGATGAATGGTTTTGGTTAATATGCACCGCAAAGCAGAAAAAAAAGATGCCCATATATTTTAGTTCATAGATAATTATCAAGAAATTGTGTATGGAGAAAAGTAATGTATGGTTGGGGAATAGAAATATAAGCCTTGAACTTCCTATCCTGAAAGTATAAATCACTGCAAGTTTTAAAGCACTTGCATGACTCATATGCAGATGTCATAGACCAAATTTGCTGATGGAGGCTGGATGAGACAAATTCAGCTGCATTTTTATGATATTTTTCCTGCTGCTCTTAGCTTTTTATTTACCCAAAGTAATACAATTTTCCAGAAAAGTGTAACAGCTCCAACATATGGGACCGCTATCCAGTTCACTGCTTAGGTGCAAAACCGCATGGGAGCAGTGGTGTATCAATAAATAGCTTACTGCATGTCAGGGAAAGTAGTCTCTCAGGAACCTTATTGGCAGCTTTGGCAGTATTCTGGAAAAGGAGATCTCAAGGTGGAATTGGTATATTGATGCAGTTTAGTGAATAGGACCCAGGTCCAAAGGAAATACAATTCTGCTTGTAATGTGAAGACTAAATGGAAAGCAGAGAGAGAGAAACAAGAAAGAGTGGCTTGTTAATGCACATGTCTATAAATCAAGAGGTTTTTCTCCTTACTGTAGGACAAACTTTGAACCTATTTTGTCTGTCCTTGTAAGTACAGTTTTTCACTTGAGAAACAATATCATAACACTGAGTAGGCTGTTTGGTAACCAATTGTGCTGCCTTTACTTTTGCTGAGTAATATTTTTGTGTCACAAGAGAATCATCAGGAGTTATATTTTAGATCTGATCCGTGCTAGTTTTATGCTGCTGGAATTCTGATGACTTTGTGGTTGTTTCTGTATTTTGAGTAGCATTGCTTCCAGTACAACTTGCAAAATGAGAGGAGAGTAATTCCTACATTCAGTTTAGAATGTTAACACCTAACAAGTCAACAAGATGGGATCCAGGTGAAAGTTTTAGACCTCGGTGTGTCCTAATTTAATGTCAGAGAATGACACTTGCTTTGTTAGTAAAGAGAGAGGCTGTATGAATGTTCTAAGTGATCTGATTTTGTGTACGTGTATTGTTGTACTAAAGATTTTGTTTATGAGGTAAAACATTAAAATGTGGGTCTATCTATGGCTATAACATCATTCTTTTACTCCTCCGCCTGTAGGGAATAAGGTAATGGGCCTTCCTCTGTTTAGTAACACTTGGACCTTGCAAAGTACACTGGAAACAATAGTAGCATGCTGAAGGAGCTGTAATCACTTAGATTTTGTCAACATAATTTTTAGCCATTTGTCAGTTATATCATGAGTAAGCTATGCCATATCAATTTATTAACAGTCTTTCTCATTTGCTACCCAAGTCTAGTTGGAGTTGCCCATTTTGAATGACATTTGTCAACACAACATTTACTTGCGTTATTTGGGAATGATACAGTTTGATAGTTAGCAGGTCTAAAACCATAAATCTTGTATCTACTTCCTTTTCATTACACATTCTGTTTTGGAATTCTTCACTTTGATGTTTTAGCCCTGGTGAATAGGGAGGGGAGCTTAAGTGTCGCTCATACCCCCAAAACCACCATTGAAATCCCAAGTAGCAGCCTCATGTTGTCCTTTTGAGAACTAAGGAAGGCACAAAGGCAGTTTGGAGACACCTCTTTCTTTGCTGCAGTTATACACCAATCAACTGAGGCACTGCCAGAGATCTAACCTATAATTTCTTGGTAACTATGGTTTGTATGACTCTTGTTTTTCCTTATGTATAACATGAGTTCTGTTTTCTCATCTTCCATTTATGTGATTCCTGGCATTTTAAATTCAAGTAGATTGGATTTAGACTTTTTGTAATGAATCTGCATTGGTGTGTGTTCTGCATACTCCTGAAATAGCTGGGGGGAACCTGATAAGCTTGATCTATGTGTATCATTTAGAGACGTAAGAAAGCATCTGATTGGTTTCGTCTTTCTTTTGTTAGCTCTTTCCCACAATTCTAATCCCCATTTTACTGTAGCATTACAGTATTGAGGAAAGAAAGATTCTTCAAAGGCAGCATGCTTGCCATATTTAGAAGTGGTGGTACTTAAAGGAAAATGGCTCCAAGGTCTTTACAGCAGATTTTCTTTTGCTGATTCTAATGGTAGCTCAGATCATAGTTTGCAAGGTATCTGACTTGTATTTCATCAACAGTAAATTTAATTCACCCATCTCTGTTGTTATTTCCTGACTTCAACAGAATATACTATGGATAAGATACCTCTGTGCAGCACTGAGCTCCACTGCTGAAAAGCATTTTGTTTAAAAGCAGAAATGGATGATGATGCTGCAAGTGCATTGCATATGGCAAAGGAGAAGAAGGACTGACAAGATTTGGCAATGCTTATTACTGCAGTGGTGAGATACTTGGAGTCTTCTACATGGTTTCTAGGTCTCTTGCTTTCACACACAGCAGAGTAAAGGAGACACAAACATTATGGACCTGGCCTGTAATTTTCCCGTTGAAATCAGTTAGTATAAAGAGTAAGCCAAATTCTCTTCTGATATCAGTCAATGCTCTTCTGTTGTCTTTAGTAAGGCTGTGCCCATTTTCAGTGGCTTTCTGTTGACTTAACACAATTTCTTAAACATAAAAGTCTTGTTTCAGGTCTGGGTTGTTGGGTTATATGTTTAAATTGGAGGCATGTCAGTCCTCATGTAATCAACGCTTTGAAGAAGATCCATGGATAAGGTTAGGTAAAAATGCATTTTTTTTCCTACTACTATCTGGATTTTGTCAGAACCTAGATAGTTTTTATCCCATCTGCATCAAACATGCAGGTAACTTTAGAATCCTGCATCTGTATTGTTTCTAGGGAAGCAAAATAAAATTACAAATGACAGTAATTGACATTACATGCTTTAATTAAATTTCCTCCTCTGTGAACCAAAACCTTTTAACCAAGTATTGCAGTGCTATTTTTGTATTTATTTGTTACATGGGTTAATGTGCTATGTGGCAGATACGGTATTTATCCATTTTCACAAATTAAGCTATCAGTGTCATGTTGCTTTCGAATTGTTTCCTGTGTCGATGGCCAAAACCGCTTGAAAAAGATTTTAGTCCTCCCTGGCTATACTTCTGTTTTTACAAAGCTGAAAATTGTGGGGTTGAAAGTGAACCCTAAGGAACAGTTTGGGAAATGCTAGGCCTAAAGCATCTTACCAATGTGCCAGGTTTTCTCTGCAGTGATCTCTGCTAAGAGAAGGGGGAAGTGCACAGGCTTTTTGAATGACAGTCTTGTTAGATTACAAGAATTAAAAATGGTCTCGCTTCAATTTATGTTTCTGCCAAGTGCAAATGGATTACAGAGAATATGATTAGAAATTCCTCTACTTGGTCCCCAGGCTATGCACTTCAGACCTGATATTATGAGCTTCTCATGCCCTCTGAGAAAGCAGCTCTGCTTCAGTTTATTTGCAGTTTTGTTTCTCTACTGGAACTACACCTATTAGAACATGGACATGATCTTTTGTTCTACTACTGTAGTACAAAGACTCATTGTAAAAAAAACCAAAACAAACCAAACAACTTTAATTTACTATTTTTGTAAAATAACTGGGTTTGTGCATGCAAAAATGGGCCAAATTATAAATAGGTGTAGATAATCATCTATTGAATAAGTTGAACTGATCATGCAGTTTGCTGTGGCTTTAGACTTTGTGACTTTTCTTAACATGTAATCACCTTCAGCATCCTCCTTGCTGTTTCAAATAGGGTGTGGTTTTCCTTTAGCTGTACTTACCTTCCAAACAGGATTGCCATAATAGAGTATCTGGGACACTTACAGTTCTATTCAGAAATTAAGAAAAGGAAAACTTGGTAAAGCACTGCCAGCTCAGTATTGTCCTGTCATTGAATGCTGTTACTCAGCAGTTCAGCCATCCAGTTTCCCTGCGCCAGAAAGCAGTAGGACTCCAGGAGTCAGAATGGGGAACACTATTGCATGAGTACAGCACAAAGTAGAATTGTTGGCAGGGGAAATGTGCTTTTAGGAAGGACCCAGCAGCTACAGACCAATGTGTGTCAGAAACTCCTTAGAACTGGCAGAGTATGGTTTCAGAACAGTGATGAGAGCTCTCTGTCTTTTTCTGCAAGGGGTCATATATGATAAGAAACCTGGGGGAAGAATGTTGTGTAGCACAGCTGAATAACCCTACACAATAAATACCTCTTACTTCTCCATACTTGCCTTTTGGCACTCGTGTTTTAAATGAAGTTCAATTGGAAAGGTAACCACTTTCCCTGACTTAGAGATGAGCCAGAGACGTGTGACTTCCCTCCTCCTGCTCCAAATTGAAACAGACATGTCAACTTTTTACAGCTTCTTAAAAGTTCTAGTCTGTAGAAAACTTCATAGCACTTGGATTTTTAGCCCAAGTAAGTAGTTGCTTTAGATGATTTTTTGATTACCTCCACTCTCTGGAAGCACTTGTAGCCCATGAAGGTAGTTAATTTCTTACCAGTAGTTTGTTATTCTTTCCACGATTATACCTCTCTTTTCCTCTGCTTTTTAGCTTTTTACGTGCTTTTGACTGTTTTAAAGCTTAATCCTCCTTACATGTGAGTTTTGCTTATTATTTCAGCGAATATTGGTGATATCACATGTGCATCTTATTTCTGGCAACAGGATTCAAGGATTCTGTAGCTGTTGTTGAGCAGCCTTCGTTTCACAAAAGAAAAAAAAAGGGAATTTCACTTCCAAAATTGCCATGTCTGTGCCGAGATCTTTCCTATGCTTTGAGGGGAATTGTGACTTTATTCAGTTGTAAGGTGAAAAGGTATGAGTTACCTACAGCAGAAAGGGGCTGCGACTGGTAAAAACATGTGTTTTATACTTGCTGTTTGAGCATTTTGTTCAGTTATATGACTGATAACAAAAGCACACAGTCAAACTGCATCCTACTATTCAGAATGCAACTTACTAGGCTGCAAAAAGCAGATTTAGTTTCTTTTGCAGATGGTCTATGAGTCTCATGTGGCATCATATTAAATTATATAGGCAGTCAGTCACTTGTTCTGAAGCAGTGCTCTGAGCTGAGAGTTGTGATGTGTTTGGACCGTTCTGTTGGAAAACAGGCTCTAAAGCTAAAACAGCTTCTCTGAAGAGCAGCAGGAAAGGGGCCTGCAGAGCAGGGGGCTTCAAACACCTTAAAGACTGCACTTCACGCTGTGATGCACTATGAGGGTGGCCCAGAGACCCTACGATGGGCTGTGGAGCATTTTGCCCTAAAGGTAGGAGATCAGATCAACTCAGCTGTTTTTTATCTTCTTTTGTGATACTTTAAGGATATTATTTTCTGACCACTTATTTTTTGCAATGGTAGGTTTTCTTTGGTTTTTGGTTTTGAAGGTAAGAAAAGGAGTTTATTTTCTGCTTGCCCTTGTCATACTGTTTTTCCTGAGTAAAAGAGGAAGAAAATACAGTAACTTGTTAATTTTGAATGCTATTCCATGAAAATATTTCTGCAATATGATTGAGGTAGAAATAGTTTGGTACACATACAGTCCTTAAATATTACTGGGTCCAGTATGAAAATAGTGATTTTTATCATCAGAATTTTCACTCAGGGAAAATTGGTATTTGCAGTCAAAAGCATGCTGGAGATAGCTTGTTAGAAAATCGCTATGTGCCATGCAGTAGGTAAGTTTTAATATTCACTCTTACTAAAACAAAAATTCTGTAGTACTGAACACTTTCTCATAGGAATATAAACATAAACTCATTTTTGACATCAGCAACCAAAGGCTGCAGATTATTTCTGGGAAATTCTGAGTGTGTTAGTGTTAAGAAGCAAAACCCATTTAAGCCTCTTTACTTGAGTGATTATATTGCAGTTTTTGGTGTGTTCACCTGTGAAGTAACAAATACAGCCACAGCTACCATTGGAATGAATGTTTTTCATGCTGAAATTAATACATCAGTAATGACAGCTACCCATGAAATGCATTTAACAGGTAGGAGTTTACATAGAGGTGTTTCCCTTCTCTTGCAGCTCCTGGGAGGTGGTAGCAGGTGCTACTCTGTACTTAGAGCTTGCTCGTAAAAGACAGTTGCAATGCATATGCCATTCAGAGCACAGAGCTGTGTGTTTTACCCATACAGTGCTGGTGCTTAGGTTTCTTGCAGCTTGTTCCTTCTAAGAAACGTGTAAACACCATAATCAGATGAACAATAAGGTAATTTTTTTGAGACATGGCATTTGAAAGTTGGGGCAGCTGTTTGAGTTTGATAAAGAAATGAGCAAGATCAGGAATGCACAGGAGGGTACCTAGCAGTGCCCATTAAAGGCAAGGCACAGGGCTGCATGAAAATCATTACTACTGGTTATCTGAAAAGAAGGGTGTTCTCTTTACTGTTATATGGATTTGGAAAGCAAGAGGTATGAGTATTTCTGACCATTCTGTGTTAAGCTAAGTGTAACAGTATAGACAGGTTTTTAAGGCTGTATTTTTAAGTTTCCAGTTTATGCTATCAAAGTCTTGTCTTGTAACATATTATACTTTTATGTAAATATGTTTTAGGAGAGTACCACAGCCATACTATTGATCATACCACACTGATTTATGCCAGCTTACTGAAGTCTTCCCTCTAGTTAGGGACTGTCACAGCCTTAATATATCCTCTCTGTCCCTGAAATGACATTTCATGCTGTAAGGCTGGGTAAGATCAGGAGAGCTTCCACACATCACGAGTGCTTCTTGATCCACACTCGTACAAAATGAGGATGAGGAAACAAATTTACCTTTTCTATGGTTCTTTCTGTTGTAGTCCAAGTCTGAAGTTTTTCTGCTGTCAAAATCCACATCAGTCAAGAGAACCCCAAATGGTGGTTCACTCTTCAGTATGCTGGAATATGTATTTCTGCCATTTTGTTTCATTTTCCTGCCCTTGCCCAAATCCAGCCCATTTTCTTTAACAATGTAGCTGAGTTTCTGTTGATCCAGCCAAAGCCACAGCCTAGTTTTTCCATTTTGAATGCCTGTCTTTAGATCCCAATTCCCAAATTAGATCCTGATTCTGCCCTTGACAAGAAACTTCGGTTCCACTGGACACGTTGCAGACACTTTTAGGAACTGTGTGTTAGGTACAAATGTTAAATGTACCAATATGTACAATATTAAATGTAGCAAGACATTGAAGAGTTTTAAAATGGAGAGAGAGAAAAAAGAATTAGACATTGTAAGTTGGTTCTCATTTGTTGTGCTGGATGTGAGAACCATGGTTAGATGCTCAGGATTGACGCAGAAGGTAACAAAGCATGGGCTGCACACTGACAGCCATGCAAATAAGTAATACACCTGCATATTTGTATCTGTTATTTGAATTTCTACATATCACCCTTATACCATCATCTTGTGTTTGCCACTTGTCCAGCCTTGGTGTTGCCCCCAAAGTTTTTCTTGGTTGACTTTGATAGCAAAGAAAGATCTTGAAGCACGAGCATCTCTCAGAAGATGTTAAGGTGGTTTTGATTTTATTTCCATTGTCACAAAGTCATTTCTTGAAAACGACCAGATGCTTATATTAAAACACAAGCAGTTCTAGGAAATACAGTTTGAAAATAGTGGCCATGTGTGATACATGAAACAACTTACAGTCCCTGAAAAGGAACTTGTAACTTTCTAGTATACATAGTAATTTTTCTAATTCTTCCAAGAAGTAATCACCTAGATTATTGAGATGCAGTGTGCCTGACACTTAATTTTTTCTTCTTTAAAAACAAGGCTTATATAAACAACAAGAAAAGAGGAAGAAATTCAGGAAATCCTTAACTTGCTACTAGTGTGCCCTCACATTCCTAAGAACTATTTTTGGTTTTTCTCTTAGGAATAGCTAGAACTCGTTGAGCTGGGAAAGGCTTCTTGGAACAGATCTTTGGTTTTGTCTTTTCTGCGTGAGCGCTTCTTGTTGATGTTGGAATAACTACTGTTAGCTGGTTGGTGATTCAGAGAATGAGGCAAGGCAATCCTATAAAATCAGCTTCTCCACTCCTCAATCTTTGGAAAAAAATGTTGCAGTAAGCTGGTGAGCATATAGGATGAACAGTTGCCTCTGCTTCCTCTGGTTTGGGACTATACCAAGAGGTCTGTGTGACTTTCTTCTGGATGTTGCTACCTGCAAGTGTGTTATAACTTGAGAAACATCAAAATATCGGTGAGGAGATTACAAATGCTCTCCCTTCTGCCTTCATATAGCCCCAAACACTACATACAGTTCTGAGATATCTCAATAAATTTGGAACCTTAGCTGTTTAAGGATTTGTTTCAATAAAATACTTGTGCATTTAGAGATACCATGTGCAGACCAGCTAGCAACTTGGAGGTATCATCTGCATAAATACCCTCAGATGTGTTGGTAGGGTATTTGAGGAGTTTTCAGGCTGGGATCAGATATAGTGCAGCACATTTTGATAAGGACTTGGAATAGTCACAGCATTTCTCATGTACATGATTTGTTCTTCAGTCGCAGAAAAAATATCGGTGTAATTTGAACTCCTGTCTGTGGGGTTTTTTCCCAATACTGTCTTTTGTTTTTTTTTTTTTTTTTAAACACATCTATAGGGTGACAGGCTTTTTCAAAACATCTGCAGATACTACTTACACATTTCAAAAGATGTGTTGAGGGGATGTGTGGAAGGAATGAATGGTATGACTGGCATCTGTGTTAGCTTGACACTGCACTGCTTGTTACCTCTTAGAAACTACAGGAAGATTCTGAGAAATGACCTTCATTAATATGAAATATGAAAGTGTGTAATGAAGCTACTTGTGACATGGTGAAGAAAATCACATTTATTCTTTAGAGGATTGCTTACTCCCTGTTTTGGTTTTGATTTTTTACCTACTCAGACAAGAGATCTCTTGATCCATGGAGGAGTTTTTTTCCCTGCTCTTTGCAAAAAAAGAGAAAGAAACAGTAAGCTTGTCACTGAGGTACTTTGCATTGACTTTGGACTTTCAAGAAAGTTCATGGTAATAAGCATTTCATTTGTATTGCATACAGGGAAATTTAATTAGAGCATTTTTCCCGTTCTTTTTTTACGAATAGCATTTCACCCGTTCTTTTTGTATGTATGCCATGTTTGGTTTAACGGAGAAATGAGAAAAGAAAATAGATTCTTTTTTGGAGACTGGGTTCTAATGCAGTAACATTAAAGGCAGGCACATTGTTGTCAGCCAGTTTGCATATTTATTTACTTTTACAAATGGTTGGCTGGGAGTCAGCAGTTAATGGAATGAGAATGATGTTCCTGTACAGATCATTTCCTGAGAAACATTTTCAATTACAAACATATCTCTGCTTTTCTTTCCTCATTTGTTATGTCTTGGAGAATAAATGGGGAGTAGCATTTACAACTTAAGGTTTATGTTCTGAAGACAATTTTAACAATAATCCGCACATAAAATTCCCCTTTGTAGTTGCAGACATATGTTTATGATGTTTTGTGCTGTGAATATCAAATTTCTGGTGGACGCTGTGTCACACTCTGCAAACTTGTAAACATCTATAAATCCATTGAATCATTTTAGTACCGTGTGTAATGCAGATTTATTGTCTTTTGTGTGGATTTCTTTTGTTTCAGAGTTAAAGCTAAGCTGCCAGAATCCATATTGGATGAATTATCTATTCAAGAAAATTAGGCACTACCATTTTAGATTAATATTTTCTTTTCCCTTTGTGAACTTATAAGATGCACATACACAAGCATTAGAAAATAACATTTTTGATGGATGGCCCAGAAAGTGATTGCATAAGTTTTCTTGACTAAACAGTGTCATTTTGTAAAAGCTCAAACTAGAAGTTTTTGAAAATGCCCTTGCTGATTTTTCTCACATTCTCTAACCATCTTAGGTAATTTGGATCTGTTTTCACATTTGCTGGTACAAATTCAGAATTAATGCACTGGAATTATACTGGAGTGTAAAACTGGAGTATGTCAGGAGGAATAGGAATCACACTGAGCCAGTGAGGTGGTATACATCAGTAAAAATCCACTGAAATCTGTGCAGATACAGTAATTTACAATCAAGTCTGCATTGCAGACTATCAGGTCAATAGGAGAAGTAAAGCTGTTGTTGTGCTTACATGTTTACAAAAGCAAGCCATCAAGGTCATGAGCATCTATCAGAAATTTGCAACCAGTAAAGAGAATATGAAACTAAAAATGATTCATCTCAATTTGGCTCAGCTATAGTTAAATGAATATGTCTGTCTTACAAGAGCAGTAAAAACATTTCTTACTGAAAATCAGCATTTCTAAAAACTGACTGTAATTTCTGGCTATATACAGAAACATATGTAAGCATAACATGCATGTTTGAATGTAGGTGTATATATGAATACCCAGTCTTATTCTGGCAATACAATGTCTACAGATAGCCTTCCGAGTTATGCTTGTTTCAGGAAAGACTAGCTGAAGATAGAGACACAGCACATAAAGCTACTGTCTACCATAATATTTCATGATATCAGGTAGTTTGACTTTTGACATTTAATCAAAAACTTAAACTCCTGGAGCCATGTGAATGTCAACAAATCTCAGCTTCCAAAAAAAAAGCCCCATCCTAAAACCCCTCTCCACACATACCTGCCCCCAAGCAAATGCAACTTGGAAAATGTCAAATACCTGGAATGGAAAAACCTTACGTTAAAGAAACTGCAGAAGTGTGTGTGTGTATGCATATACACCTACATGAAACTCCTGGTTTTGATAGAGATTAGAAGCACTGTGCCGCTCTGCTCCTCCAACTCTAGGATTCAGTTCTAGTTAATCACAGACTTTTGGAATTAATCTGTTAGTGTTGTAGCACTTGAGTAATTTTAGTTTTCTAACTATGGAATCAATTATATGGAAAGATATGGCTGTGGCACTCAGAGGAGAGACCATTTCACACTGCATCTTGCTGTATTTATTTTATGATTCTTTGGATAGATATGCTAAAATACATCTGAAGCACAGAGTGTATTGAGTGATATGGCATTTCTGAGCTCAGTTAAATAATAAGATGTGTTTTATTCAAATCAGAATAGCAGTAAACTCTGAATACTAAACAGGGCAGCAAAAAGCCTTCAGCACACAAAATAAACAAGTAAAAAACCCAAATGAAACTGTCTAATAAATACAATGTGGAGCAACAGGCTGCATGCACTAGAGGAATTAAGCCAATTTAAACCGTATGGGCAGTACTCCGCTTTCAGATGTGCTTGGCGTCCAACGGTTTCAATGGCCGTTGGATGCACGCATCAAAGGGCAAAGTCTGGCTCGGTGTGCCCATGGGTTTGATAGCGTAGGTTTATGACCTTGTAATCCTAGAGTATCTAAAACAGTAAGAACTCTATCTAGCTTAAAATAGCTGCTGTAGTTGCTGTTGATACAAGCTTGTGGGCTCTCAGGCTCTGGGGCCAAATTTGATGCTGGCATGATAGGAGGAAGTCTGTTGACAGCTGATAGCAGTGGAGTTGCACTTGATTACATCATAACAAATTCAGCATGTGGAGCTGAATCAGAAATCTGAGCAAGGGTGTCCATTCCTTATTCAAAGTTAAATCTGGGATTTTTACATTGCCAGTCCACAGAGGGTTTGTCTGGCTGATGTATTACTGTTGTTTTTAAGGGTCTTGCTTTAAAAGTACATTTAACCCCCAGTTCCATTTGGCATGGTGACTGTAAAAAGAACACGAAGGACTGAATTTTCCTCTCATGTACAGAAGGATTAAGTCCCTAATCATGCCAATATAAGCACAAGAACAAGCCCCCTGGTAACTGACACACTGGGCCTCAGCAGCGGCTGGGAACAGAAAGGTGCTCTTAGCTCTAATTGCTGGGGTCATCCAGTGGCCATACAGGCCAAATGTCAAGCAGCCAACTCTGTGGATACTGTCCATCGGAGTATCACCAGTCACAGTGCACTGCTCTGGCAACTAGTGTAGATGAACTGCTACAGCTATGTCATGTACTCACTTCCTGTGTCTTTACACATAAGACTCAGAGTGGAGATCTTGCTGATGCTTCAAGTCTTTCCTCAAAGTACTTCATGAAATTAGATGGTGTTATTTTAGTTTCATCTTCTGAAATATTGTCCCAAACCTTTGTGTTTTAATTAAATGCCAAATTGGTGATTTTCATGAAAATTAATTGAAAGAAATTAATGAAAAGCAGATGAAAAATTGATTCCTCTGCTGGAACTGTAGTATGCAAACTTTTAACCTCAGTCACATTTTTGTGGTTCCTTTATAAACACCTGAGTGTATAATGGTGGTTTGTCATGGAACTTTTTTGATGGATATTCTTAGAAAGTGATGCTGTACTAAACAATACATCTTCTCTCACTTTGCATGCAACTCGATGTATTGCATGTGTTCTTACCCACTCCTTTTAGTAGTAGTATTATTAACCTTGTGCTTTGATTGTGCACTGCATAATGCAGTGGCTCAGGAGCAGCTGTCCTCTCTGGCAAACTGGATCTATCTGGGGTCTTTGTATCATCTGGAGGTGTGTTGGGTGGGTTCTGCAGATGACTCAGGCAGATGTGAAAAATGTATGTGGTTTTGATGTGTTGCTTGGGGGAACAAGGCCATCTCCCATGTATACCCGCATACAGCAGAGCAGGAATTAGCCCCTGCTATACAATAAATGTAACACTTGAAACAGTTTTTAGAAGAGGGCATTACATTAGTTTTTCTTATATAGTCATCATTATTTGTATTCCATGTTCCCTTTCATAGAATGGTAGGGGTTGGAAGGGGCCTTTAGAGATCATCTAGTCCAACNCTTAACTAGACTAAAGAGCCCCAGTTCCCGCAGCCCTTCCTCATATGAAAGATGTTCCAGTCCCCTGATCATCTTGATGGCCCTGCGCTGGACTCTCTCCAGCAGTTCTCTGTCCCTCTTGAGCTGAGGAGCCCAGAACTGCTGGGTTTTTTTTGTTTGCTTTATCTTATTTTCAGAAACTCTGATAAAATGATGGTCACATTATTACAAGTAGAAGGTAATAGTTGTGCAGGTTGGAGGACAAATATGAGGAGGTTCAGTGGATCTTACAAAAGAATGCCTTGCTAAACATTCAGCCTCAACAGGTTCACTCAGTCTCCTTAGAGAAGTGTCAGTGAGCTCTGCCAGCGGGTCACTCTGGGAAGAGGAGCAACAAGCTTTATGTGCTGTCCTTTACTAGGAAAATGGTCTGATTTATTCCTCCAGTGTGTCTTGCCCAAGCAGAGCATCCAGCCCTTTGGGATAGGAAATCGCAGTGGAGCTGCTTGGCTTGAACAGATGTCATTTACTATACACCTTGTTGGGATTTATGTGAAAAGAAAATTTTCTGCCTAGGAACCTTTGTGCAGAAGTCCTCTGTGAACTAAACATTTCAGAACAGAAAGACTTGCACATGAAAGTTTTCCATCTGCTGATGATTTTGTGCCTATAACCATTTTGAACAAAAATGAAAAAAAAAGAGGTAAATAAACGCAACAATGATTATCTCTAAGGAGTGCTAACAGTTCAAAAAATTGCCATTAAGTGTAAACAGTTCCTGAGATCGTACACACTAGAGCAAATTTATTCTTGCTGTAACTCCTCGGAACTCAATGGAGTTACATGAGGGATTAATTTGGTCCATTGCTCTCAGCCATCAGTTTGAGAGAATATACAACAATCAAGGGAACTATTATTGTCAACATTATTTTATGACGCTTTAAAGTTGCTCAGTACTTGTGTTTTACAGATATACAAGCAGGGTGAGTGTGTGGAGTGAAGTTAGTGTTTCTGTACTAAAGATAGCGGACTTTTCATAATTATTTTTGTACAATTAAAAGCAATTAACTTGCTAACTGCTGTTAATACTATGACTCTTACATAGATGCCTAAATACACCTACATAGACTCCTGAAACTTGCACAGACATTTCATCTGGCAGAGCACAAAACATTTCACAAAGCATAGAAGAGATCTGTAAAGTTTTAAGTACAGTTATCACACCAAGTGACTACATGTCACAGTGTTTATGTGAAACTTAGCTGCACTTATTGCATGCAGGAAGTTTAGATGGAGAGGTAAAGCTGTTTTCCAAAAACTGACTTGAAAGGCAGTCATGAGGCCAGGAACAAAACACAAGATCTCTACTCTCACTTTGTACTTCTCTGTTTTTTCCTGAACTTAAACTGTTCCTGTAATTTTCTAAGTAAACCAAGGAAAGTTTCAGATAGTAAATTTGAAATGTAACGTGGTGAATCTGTATCTGCACATAAATAATATATTTAATTCAAGTCAGAAGGTGTATGCAGCTACCTGAATCTTTAGATTGCATATTTGATGCTTGAATTAAGTTATTTGATGTTAAACTCTGACTAGAACAGTTGTGCTAACAACTGGCTCTAGTAAAGGTCTATATACTGGAAAATAGTGGTTAGAACAACACTACTTGCTTGCCTCCCCTCACAGTGCTATGTGTTCTTCCGTGGCGGTAGCATTACTGTCTTGGCTTCTTTGTATTGATTCTCTTATATTTGAGCAGTGAAGTAAGGCTTTTGTCTTTGTAACCTGTTAAAGTTGTGGCATCCAGAGGAATGAATGAAGTTGCTCAGAATGGTACCAGGTACAGAACCTGTACAGTACAATACTAATGGCAGGACTGCTTTTACAGTCTTCTAGATCTCTCTGTCCCTATGTTCTCATAACATGCATTAGAAGAACATGGATTTTTTGTGACAGTAGGAGACTTTATGTGAGTAAGAACTCATCTGTATTGCCTGACAACTGTGGGCATCTCCAAACTAATGGGATCTTGGATTATTTCCCCACTACTGTGTCCAAGTTCTTTCTCAACTTCCGTCTGGACTCCACACTTAAGGCAGTATTTCTGAGAGTTCATCGTCTTACATCTGTGTTCAGCTGCTGTGGCTTCTGCTAAAGAGAGGCCAGGAACATGGGCCAGAAGCATCCCACAGTCTGCTGTAGCCGGTCTCTGACCTGAACAACAGAGGCAGCTGTGTGCTGTGACTGCACCTTCAGTCTTAGTTTGTCTGGCAGCTCCCATGTGGATACATAGACTCTTCTCAAGTAGCAGAATTTGAAGCATCTCCACAGCAAGGGTGACATAGCTGAGACCAGTATCATTTCCCTCAGCTAAAATGATTCATTAATGTTAAAATGTCAGGACCATTAAAATGCAAATTTGAGCACAATGAGCCTTATCCTGGAAGAGTTTGGAAGAAATTGCTTTGATTCCAGTACCATTATCCATGAGGTTTGTTGTCTCATGTCCCATTTTTGTTAGCTCTATCTTATTGCTGTAATTAAACCTAGTGGCTTATCTAATGGACTTGTGTTCTTATAAAGAAATTAAGACAATTAATGCTACTTTTAGCAACACTGAAATAGTAAGTAAAATTGAATTGAAATTTGACCAAGCTCTTCTTTTTTATTTCCTAGTATCTGAATTACAGGAAGAAGGAATAAATGCCATTAACTTACCTCTTAGTCCGATTCCATTCGAACTAGACCCTGAGGACACTATGCTAGGTAATTCACAATAATTTTACATCTCAACATAAAAGCTTGATGTAAAATAAAGTGTCATGCCTGTAATAGTTTCTAATATCTTTCTTTTAAACCTTGCAGAGGAAAATGAAGTTCGAACAATGGTTGATCCAAATTCAAGAAATGACCCAAAATTACAAGAACTGATGAAGGTAAAGTAAAGCATATAAACACTTTCAGGAAAATGAAACTATTTTTGAATGCCTCTTTCATCTGTACACTTCAAAATACTGTTTAAATGTAAGTTAAATGAAACAATATGGTCTATACGTCCCAGTGAAATGGGCAGGTTGTTTATTGCAGTATCTTTCTCTAGATACAGCACAATGAGACTTTAAGAATTTGTATTAAAATCCTGCATTCAGATTCTTAGTCCCATTCCACTCCCAATCTAAGATCATGCTGACTTCCTTCATAGTTTTTTGTGATTCTTGAAGCTAGAACTTTAGCAGAAAGCTTCATTAGAATCAACTTCAACACCTTTTACTTCACAATAAAATGTTAAAGTCCTAGTGAAATCAAACGACAGATTTCACTCCAGATGGCACTGCATTAATCTGATATTTGTTTAGACTTTGTGAGGTATTGACACAGCTACCTTAGAAGAGTCCTTTGTAAGTCCTTCCTGTTTTCTTCTGGTGATATCTTAGACTGATTGTTTTTTGAGCCATTTCAGCTTTCGTATTCTTTCTGCTAAATATTTTCATCATTGTACAAAATGACATGTGTTTTAAATTGCAAATGAATAGTGTACAATACTGCCAAATTTGTGTTTCCCATAAAGGTATTAATTGACTGGATTAATGATGTGCTCGTTGGAGAAAGGATTATTGTGAAAGACTTGGCTGAAGACCTGTATGATGGACAAGTGCTGCAGAAATTATTTGGTAAGAAATAATATATGTACATGCTGTTGGGGCACTTTGTCAGTAAGTAGATCACTTGTTCCTACTTAGGAGCCTTGGTATCATCTTACATTTATGCCACTAAGTGATACAAAAATAGCATTACACTATGAGACCTTTGAGCAATAGGCTGTATGCACAATCCTTATAGCTCCAGTGCAACGTGTGGTGCTCTGTAGTTGATGAGAATAGCATAAAGCCTACCTGGGGTGCTAGAGAGGGAGGGTTCTTGTCTTGGCAACAGTATACACTCCAACTAAATTTACTCTCTGCATATGTGCTGTACAAGCCTTACTGTGTTAGAAGTGGAAAGTATGTTTGAAGGCATGGGTATTTTCAGTACAACAGTGGATGTTTTTAATCTCTGCTGGTTCTATACCATAGTTTATTCACATTGTGAAGTTCTTCTGGAAAGCTGGAATTTCTTTCTGATAATATTTGGCTTTTAGCAATACTGAGGTAATGGTGCCCAATAGACTGCAAACTGAGCTTCAGCTGAGAAACAGAGAAAAGAAACTGCTCATGCAGGGCTGACGTGATTTTTTAACTGTCGGCTTGGAAGCCATTTTCTTAGTTATTACAGCTCATAAAGTCTCCAGTAAATTTATTTTCAGTATCTTAAATGAATCTTGAAACATCATGTGAGCACTTCTAATAAAGACTACACAGACTATTCCCTTCTATGAATGGTTAAGCTATTGAATATATTGTGATGGCCTGGATATGCTTCAGACTGAGCAATTTGAATCTTGTGGGCAGACCTCCAGTGACTTCACGCAAACACCAAAAAATGCCAATCAGATACAGCCTGACCCTAAAGATGTGTATACTGATCCAGCACTGACTGATTTCAGTGGAATCTTTTCCATTAGCCATACTTCTTCATGGATCAGGTGTATGCTGACTAAAGACTTTGGTCTCATTGTAAGATTATGCACAGACTGGTTTCTGTGGAGGCACAAGAAACCCATGGAAATTGTAGTCTTTTAGAATCACAGAATCTTAAGCGTTGGAATGGACCTCAAAAGATCATTCAGTGCAACCTGCCTGCCAGAGCAGGATCTCATAGAGTAGGTCACACAGGAACTCGTCCAGATGGGTTCGGAATGCCTCCAGAGGAGACTCTACAACCCATCTGGGCAGCCTGTTCCAGTGCTCCGTCACCCTCACAGGAAAGAAGTTTATTCTTGTGTTTCTCTGGGACCTCTTATGTTCCAGCTTGCACCCATTGCCCCTTGTCCTATCATTGGACATCACTGAGAGCAGCCTGGCTCCATCCCCCTGACACCTGCCCTTTATGTATTTGTAAACATTAATGAAATCACACCTCAGTCTCCTCCAAGGTGAAGAGCCCCAGCTCCCTCAGCCTTTCATCATAAGGGAGATGCTCTACTCCTTTAAACATCTTTGTGGCCCTGCACTGAATTCTTTGCAGCAGCTCCCTGTCCTTCTTGATAGGCAAGATTCATAGACTGGTAGCTCAGGCTCAGGCTCTGGCTCTTTGGGAAAATATTCACCTGGCTTTGATGAGAACAGGATCAGCTGTTACCAAATAAATAAGTAATAAGATATTCTTTCAGAGAAGTAAGTTGATAGGCAACCAAGCATTTTTTTTCTGTTATTGTTATCAAGGAGCTTGTACTGCAGAATGTTCTTTGCTTATAGTAAATACTAAATTGTGTACATATATACCCACCAGTGTGCAGTAAATGATTAACAAACCAATTCATAAAATATTTAAAAATCTGTTGCCAATTTTGAGTGTGAAAAATGGCTGTGCTTTCATAGAAATAAATTGCTAAAAGTTTTCATTGTTTTGATCTCTCCGGAAATATTTGTTGATATTTCTTGGGTGCATCCCCCACCTCTGTGAATATGGTGTCACTTTATTTTTATTAAAAATGGTCCAAGTAAAATTTTTAAATCTCCTGAGCCTGAGGGAAAAGTTGAGAAGCTGAGCCTGATGAAACAAATCTTCTTAAAATTGGTATCTGTTTCTTAGGTGTGATGGCCTGCTGTACAAGCCACAAGCATGCAGAATACCCTTTATCCAGTAGCAATAGAAGTCACTAGCCCTACCTCTGAGTCTGATGTTTCCTAAAGGGAGTTGCAGCAAGTATTTCTTAGCCCATAGTGTGGCTTTTATTAATACTTGGCCTTCCCCTTGGGAATGAGTAAACAAAGGGAATATGAGAATCTTAAGCAGAAGTTCGAGGGAAAGTGGATCTGTAAGGAAAAGCAGGTAATTTCAAGACTAAGAAGTCTTAATATCTTTTGAATGTACATGTGGGTGCATGGAAGGTCTTAGTGTTCTTCATGGAGCTGACAATGGTTTTGCTTTTTGTTTTTCTTCTGTTATCACTTCAGAGAAACTTGAAAGTGAGAAGCTGAATGTTGCTGAAGTTACTCAGTCTGAAATTGCTCAGAAACAGAAGCTACAGACAGTGCTTGAAAAGATCAATGAAACCCTTAAACTCCCTCCAAGAAGCATTAAATGGAACGTTGACTGTAAGTTGTGTGTTTCCTATACTGTTCTCATTTGTTGGCAGACTAGAGTTTATAGCTGCTTTCTGGAGTTCTGAAGTATCTAATGATAAGTGAAGGCTGAAACCTGGTATTTATGGTAGGAGCTACTCCGCAGGGCACTTCCAAATGTGATACACTCTGCCCTCTTTACTGGTGCTCAACCTCCAGTTTAAATAAACTGTCTTTCAGAGTCTGTTGAAGTGTGGTATTTCTACTCCTAAGTCCATATGCATTCCAGCCCAAGTTCTCTGTTTACTAAATTGGCTTATTGTAATGGACGAGTATCTGCACAAATGTAGTAGATAGACAGAAGGAGAGTTAGATCCTAGTATACTTTGTGTAAAATTTGCAACATAGATGCGAATAATATTTCTGGTCATTTAAGGTTAAATCTGATCCACTGATTTTGATTGCAAAAATGTCATCAAGATTAGGACAGCACCCTTCCTGTTTTATTGTGTTAAAAATGAACATAGCAATAGCTAAAAGGAATGCCCTCAGCAGCCCAGAACAAGATATTTTAGTGCATATGTGTTGCAGAAAGCATATTATCATCAGTTCTAGAAAATTAAGCCTCTTAATCTGTTTTAAGTTTGACATCCAGAATCATTTCACACTGGTGAGTATCTTGAACAATTTCCCTGTCTCCTCTACCTGTCTTGAGCTAAGATGTTTTGTGTCCTGTTCCATTCACAACAAATTAGTCAGAGGGAGAGAAGTAGCTCAAGGGAGGAAGAGTGACTGTTAAGCATCTCACTGAGTTTTCTGTCCAATCTCTTCAACCTCCCCCCAGATTTTTTCCATTCTCTATTACACAGCTGGAGAAAAGGTGTTCAGAGCGGTCTGACAATTTAACTTCTAGTTTTAATCTAAGTATTTTACATGTGGTTTAGAGCTAAAGTAATGACAGACAGCAGCAGCTAGAGTCAGCTGTAGCACTCACCAGTGCTAGGCAGACAGACATCTTTACTGTGTTCTACTAAAGCACCTTATCCATGACCACTGGCACCCCAGCACAATCTGACAGCAATGCTGCATTTTCTATGAAGGATTATCTCCACACAATAGTTGAGACTTGCACTGGAAGATAATGAAGGATGTTTTTGTGACTCTGATCCCACTTTACCGGTGGAGGAGGGTACTAGTTATTCATTAGTCAAGTACAAAAAATGTCAGTGCACTTTACTGTAATTATGAAAGATCATCTAGGAATAGTACTCTGGGAAAGACTATAAATGAAAAAAACAAAATAGTAGAAGAAAGGCAATAATAAGAATTAGAAATTACTCACTTTCATGCCAATGGCTTGATCCTTGATTAAGGATTTCCTATAGTATGGCTTTTGATGTAAGTCATGTTAGTGTTAACTACCCATTTGAAACCTGCTGTGAAAAATTTTCAATAACAAGAACTGTAACGACTTCATGAGGAATGTTTGAGTCATTGAGTTTAGTAAGTTATTGCTTAAGGCTTCTGCCAAAATAGGCTCATTTATCATCCTGCAGACATTGTGACACTTAAAAATTAATAAGTGCATGTTATGAGTACAAAAATATCTTTCTGATAGTCCATAAATCCTTATTGAAATAAAGGGAATAAAGGAAGGGCAAGGAGAATGCAGAAACAGCACTTAAACTGCTGTACGTGAAATCTGGCTTTCGGATTAGTTTTAGATTTCCATCTGCACAAGCCTATGGCATCCAGACATGTTGCAAAAAGTAACGCTTTGGTGTTGACACGTATTACTGACTGGGCTGCGTTCGTGTGACCTGTTGAGCAGGATGAGACCAGTAAAAGCGTGGTGCCTTAAAAGTGCCCCTTGGCTCCAGGTGCAAAGAGGAAAGAGTCCCATAATCCCTACATCCTAAAGAGTAAAAAATATGCACCCTAGTTACTTTGCAGATTGTAACTTGTACTTTTAATATCTATTTCAGCTGTTCATGGTAAAAGTCTCGTAGCAATACTTCATCTTCTGGTTGCGTTGTCACAGTATTTTCGAGCACCGATCAGACTCCCAGATCATGTGTCTATTCAGGTGGTTGTCGTACAGGTAAGACAGGTGTTAAACAGCTTTTGGTAGTGTTGACTGAGATATTTCTTGAAAAATACATCTAATTTCTATTTGGGCGAGCATGTGTGTGTGTCTCTGGCTGAAGAGAAACACACGTGCTTCTTCCTTGCTGACACAGCTTCAACCAGAAAAAGGCAGAAGTGCTTTCCCAGATTGAGCTATGGCTCAAAATATCTTATTTTGATTGTGATGCGGCCAGACTCTGACATTAAAAATATATGAAGCATTGTTATTGTTGGAATGTGTTTATCACCCAATATGATCTGTAGAATTATTATTTTTCCCATTTTTGATGGTCTTCTCACTTGTGTAGAGATTCAAATCATTCTTGGCACAGAATGATGAATTGTCACTGTTTATTACATTCAGATTCATGCTAGGTGACTAAATATTCTTTTTCAGCCTTGTGCATGCTAATTTAGTCTGATTACAGTGTTGGCTTTCTCATAAGCATGCAAAAAAAAACCCCATCAACTAAATCTTTTGTGTCAGTCTCCTTATTAGAGCCTCAACCATCCATTCTGTTCATCATTTTTCTTTCAGTTGGACTTGGGCTTGCTCTATCTTATTTGGCATCTTCCCATTTAAACTGTTTTTCTTTCACTCCAATTAACATAGCCTTTATTTTTCACACTGTAACTCTATTTATGTGTTTTAACTGATGTTCTGCTGAAGAATCTGGTGCAAAGTGCTATTGCTTGAGTTTGGTGTAACTGAAAGTCTATGGGACAGGTCTGAGAAAGTAACCACTCCTTCTTCCAGCATTCAAATCAGACAAGTTTTGTAATTTGGGAGAAATCTGAAGGAGAGTCTGTGGTAAATGTATCAATGATGCCTGATAGTGACTCATTGACTCTCAGATTCTGCTTCATGTGTTTCTCTACAGACAATGAAAGAGAACCCTGGCAAATCTGCATTTGTGTGTCTAAGGCTTCAGAAGAAGCATAGTTTTCAGGCAATTTCCTTTGGCTGTTATAAATACATCAATTATGTTGGTTTATCACAAAGTTCTACGAAAACCAGCTGAAGAAATCAGGAGTGTGGCAGTCAGGACATCTTTGGGATGAGAAACTGAACCAGAAAAAGAGCACACTCTTAAACTGAAGAACTGGGTCTTGCATTCTGCTGTCACTCCCTATGTCCAGACAAAACTCCTGTTGAAATCAGTGGACATAATTGTCTTCTTGTTTAATAGGCTAATGTAGTTCAGCAGCAAATCCACTGAAGTCAGTACAGATAAACCAATTTAAAAAAAAATTGTGAAAGAATCTGGCTCACTGCTTTGCCTCTTAGCTACACAGCTGTAACTCAGGCACCAGTTGCAGAAAAAGCAGTTGCACCAGAATGGAATCCGAATAATATTGCAGAAGGTTTCACCCTGCAGACCCGGTCCTTGGTAAAAGCCAATTGGTGGAACTCCATGGCTATGCTGATTCCTATTAACAGAGGGTGGGGCCCAGTATTCTTACTGTAATTGTGTTTGAGACATTTTTGTTTTATGGAGGATAGGCTTTTGTTTTTTATCTTTTAAATCTGCCTTTCATGTCCTGTGGGATTGGTTCTATAGAATTCTTCACATACCCTTTGAACTCAATGAAAGTTTTAATCAACAATTAGCAGATCCTAACACCTAATTTAGCATTCAAACTAGCATGCCTCATATTCTAAACCCTCATACATTCTATAAAGTAAGGTCATGCCTAGGGAAACTTAACAGACTGTGGTAGCTGGTTTTAAATTTTACCCTATACAGTTTGATAAAGGAAATATCAAAGACAAATAAAAGAACAAAGTACTTCTATGAAGTCTTTAAGGAAGAATACATTAATTAATTTCATGATATTGTTAGGTTTAGATGCACAGAAAATGGGAGGGTTGCTGTGTTGGCTGAATATGGTTTACTGAAATGGAAACAAAGATACTCCCAAAACAAAAAAAGTGCTTGTGCCCAACAGGTAATCAGCATATTTCTTATGAAAGCTTGTTTCCTTTGGCTGTTCTGTACAAAAGCTGTTAGCAATGAGAGTAACACGAAATGGGAGTTATTAGCTGATTTGGAAAAAAACGTGATAGTTGGATCTTCTGTAGCTTTTATATTTTGTTTTCCTTCTATACTAATAGACTAAATAACTTTGAACAGAGACTGGACTTTGATCATTTCTACGGAAACAAGGGAGAGCTTTTATGGAGAGCTGGATCTTGCCTTCATTTTTCTTCTTTAAAAAATTATTTATTTACGCCATCCACAAATAGTGGATTAACAAATAGTTAAATGACAGATTGCTTGTGTGCAAGACACATTAAGGCAGAGGGTATAAGATTGTGTTGGCAGAGCAGCCAGAGTGGCTTCAGCATATTCTGAGCACTGGGACAAAAATTTTTCGGTGTGTAAACTACTGTTATGCAAAGTGAGGAAATGAGATTAGAAGGACATGTACGTTGGAAGCTTAATCTGAGATCATTGATCCCACTGCCTGGGAAGATCTGAAATGTTTCTGAGCAGCATTGCCTCCAGGTTCCTAAGAGATCTTTTTTTGAACCTGTGACAAGTGCATTTGTTCTTTCAACCTCCAGAATAGTTCTGCATTTCATTTTGTTGGAGTAGTTGTAAACAACGGTCCTCCAGATGAAATGGATAGCAAAATATTCCCCAAATAATGGGAAGGTTTTCAGAATGGAACATTAAGTGAGAAATGAGGCAGTTGGCCCTCAGTTACTTAAACTACTGACATATAGCTGACATGAAGAGAAATGAAGAAGAAACCGTTTCCATTTACAGACATATTAAACAAATTTCAGATATTTTTTGTTTTATTCTCTGAGGGTAGTCACCAGTTGAAAATGACAAGTGATAAGGAAGATCTTTCATGGCCTTTAGTGGAGTCTTTCAGCTGTGAGGGAAGAAAATACCAAACCTGTCTAAATAAAATCTTCTGTGGTTGCTGGAATGTGCTTCCAGCTTTTCTTTTTAATGGAGAATCTTAATTCATTCCTTATTTCTCCATGACTTTCAAATAGTAGACGTCAATTTTTATCATTTGTTGTTTCAGTTATAGACACTGTTGTCTTTAAGGAACACTGCTGGACAGTCTTTCAGACCTTGGTAGCACTTCTTTTTGTTTTTAGGAATATTATCTCATTTTCTGCATAATATAAAACATTTTACAACTGGTGTCATCAGTGTTAGGGTCAGTTTTGAGGTGGAGTTTGTAAAGTGTAAAATATGCATGAGAAGCAGCTGTCACAGAGAAGGTGCTTAGACTAGTGTTTTTAAGGTCCATTCCGATTGATGTCATTGGGACTTTTTCACCAGTCTTTCTTATAAACCAAAAATATGAGGAAGTTTATCTTGATATGTGCTGATCAAAAAAGTGGCCAGGAGATGCATGTCTAACTTGAGCAGTGTGGAAATTCCATTAATGGGAGTGATCAGGTGCCAGGCACAAAGCTAGGGAACTAGGGCTTAGTATCTTGTCTTTTTTTTTTGGGTTTTTTTTTTTTTTTTGGTTTTTTTTTTTTTTGGTCAACAATAGGATTAAGGTGCAAAAGTACTATTTATATTAATTACAGTTTATCAAAAAGGGAACTGTGTTTTTTAATGATAGAGGAGTATGCTTAAGACTCTTTTTTGAAAAGGGAGGGTAGAGTATGAGGAGCCCTTTTCTTTTCCAGTGGACTGGGCACTGAGAAGTACACTTGCCGTTGCTGTGATGCTCACCTCCTCAAGAGGCAAGAGTGGTAGGGCTTCTGCTCCAGAAGGCATCATTGGCATATCAGAGTCATCATCAGAAGAAAATAAAAGCTTCCTTTCACCCTGCAGCAAAGGGTAAAATAGACAAAAATCTCAGAGTGGAATTCTAACCTGAACTAGAATGAACTGGATTGAAAGTTTAAGTGCAAGTACTTACTGATATCTGCACAAGCTAGAAATGAAGATAGCCGTAAATCAGTTAGTTATTCTTCAGACTTTCAAGATATATGACAGAAGATGTCCCAGCAGCTGTTCTGTGCCCTGTGTTCTGTTTCAGTACGTAAAACACTGGACTTAATTTTGTCTTTTAAATGTTCAAAACCCCTCACTGTAAACATTTTTGACTTGTGCAAGGTAATTAGTAACAAGGCTTTAAAAAAAAATAACAGAACCCCCTATAAACTGTAATCTGGCTGAAAGGACATTTCAGATTACTCCAAGTGCCAGTTTGGAGCGACTCAGAGAGTGCCATGTATGACTCTTGCAGAAAGTAGGTTTGATTCTCATATATTTTAGTAATGCGCTGTAGAAATAATAGGCTCAAGCCTGGCCAGATTCTCAGCACATCGTATATACCCTGAAGACTGCCTTGAGTAAGGATGTGCTATCTTCTCCAAGGCAATGAAGAGCATCAATCCCAGTTCTCTTACCATGAAGGATTTTTCCAAAAGGTTATTCTACTTTTCTCTTTTGCACATAGAAGGCAAGTCTAGGACCAGCATAAATTTATTTTTCCTCATTTCCTTGTATGACAAGGAGTGAGGAATCATGAATAATTGCCTCATGTCTAGACTTCACATGCAGTCGTCAGCATTTGCCTGACTTTTCTTTCTGTATTGCAAGATTTTACTAATTCCAGTGAATAGAATTAACAGAAAACACAAAGAGAGGCAAAACATATGTGCAGTATTTACACCACTACCAGATGACTGTGGCTGTTTCCAGCATCCTGGAAACAATGTCAGATTTTTAAACTCCTTCATTTTCCAGCTGACTCAAATAGCAACCATTTGAGTTTGCTTCTGCCATTTTATGTACAGCTTCTAGCCACAGGCTACTCACCACCATGTACAAAGGGATTCTAGAACCTGAAGAAGTCAACACCAAGATGACTAGGGTCTGGAGCAGGCTATAAATGGATTGTCTTCCACTTTGGTTTAGAGCTCTTTGTGTGCAGTCAGAAAAGGAAAGCACCGAGGCAAAAGAGTGTGTGTGAACAGGGCAGAAAAAAACAGATTCCTTGGGAGCAAGATTTTTGCACAATAAAAACATGGGCACCGTCGGCCAAGCTGTTCATTGAAACCCAAGGTTTATTCCATTCACCTAGGCATACATATACTAAAATACTTACATATGTGTTTAGGTGTTTCAAATGTCTGGCTGAATTGGAGCCTTTAAAAGAAAAGTGAATTAAGAACAATGGAGAAAGGAAAAAGAAATATTTCTTTCTACAGGTGGAGTTCCAAATTTCTTGTTAATGTACAAAAGTGTTTTCTGACATGCTTGCAAGCTGAATAATACTGTAAGTTTGTTTTAAAAATACTCTTATTTTGCAGGTTACTTGCGATGTTTGTGGATCACAATTACGTTTTTCCTTTATGCATTAAACTTTACTTTGAAAAATGTCACTTTTTAATTTTTTTCCAGAAACGAGAAGGAATCCTCCAGTCTCGACAAATCCAAGAGGAAATAACTGGTAACACTGAGTATGTCAACACCACTTTTGCCAGCAGTTCAGTAATTGAACACAGATGCGTCTCAGAAATTCAAACATTTGCTGATATTTAGATTTCAGTATTGGGGTTCCAAGGAAGATGATGCATCAGCCAGTGACTGAATTTTAGCCTTTTCAGGAGCTGCAAACATGCATCTAAAAATACAAAAGGATGAAGAAATACAGAGCTAGGGAATTAAAAGCAGGAGACCAGGATAAAAGAGGAGACAGAGCTGAAGATATACAAATTCTCTATTTCGTATTTATCTAATATTTTTTCCTGTATTTATTGTGTTTCCAATTATTTTATTCAAAAGTCATTTAAACAAGAAAATTCTGCCTCATTCTTTCATGTTGGTATTTATTTGATAGAGAACTAGATTCTTTAAAAAAATAAAGTGATGTGACTGTTTGTAGGTGTTTGGACTTTGGAGATGTGGGACATTGTAGCAAGTCCTGTACATGTCATATCACCAAACAATTTATTACAGAAAAGTTGTTCCAAAGAAACAGAAAATAATAGTTGAATATCCTTGTTTCTGACAGTATGGAGAGAAGGCAAACAAACCATTGACTTATTACTAATTATGGATTTGTCAATGTGTAATAGTTATATGAGGGATCAACTTGACCAAAGTGCTGCAGTCCTTAAGTACCCAGACCAGGCATTGTTTTGCCTGGAATTGTATTGTAGTTGGTGTGGTAAATGTATCTTTGAAGCAAAGGGAAAAGTTTTCACAAAATCAGCATGAAAAAGTCTTCTCCACTCAGGCAAAGTGTGTTGGTTTGGTTCAATAATAGAAACTCTCCCGTGAGCCTTTAGTGAAGCCAGGAGATTATATACTGATGGACTCCATACTAATCAGATTCTCAGTTGGAGTAAACTGGTGAAGGTTTCCTTAATTCAATGGATCTACTCCAGTATTCACCAAGCTGAAGATCGGGCCATGTATGTTGTTTTCTTTTGCAGCACAATGTATGCAGGTGAATTACATATGTAACTGTGTTTTGTTCTTTTTGTTGTTTGTGTTTGTTTGGTTTTTTTTCCCACAGGGCATTATCAGGAAGGCATGGTAAGTTCATTTGTTCATTATCTTTCTCTTGGGATAGTCAAAGTATACGTTAGTTCAGCACTGAGTCATCTCTTTGCTCAAACTGCAAGGAAGGAGAGGATTTCAAATTGCCAGGCAAACATATAACTAGATGGCAGCACACGCTATTGTGGCAGTTAACAAAAGGAAAAAGCATTAAAATCAGTCTGACCATCTTTAAAATACGTTTCATTGCTTTTCAGCGTGTGTTAATTTGCAGATGCTTTGTGGTTTAACCTCTAGAACATTACTATATTAATATTAATGGTTCTAAGTTCCCAACATAGTATGAAATGATGTCTTATCATAAGCCAGATGGTGAACTTGTTGGCATTCTTGCAGACGTTACCTGCTTAATGCTGTAATGACTTTGAGTAATTATTCAGCAGGCCTGAACATCATACAGGTTTCTGTGCCTAGTAGGTCCCACTGTGCATATTGAGATTGACCAAATGCCTGGCCAACAGAAAACACTCATCTGAGGAGCTTAGACAGAGTCCCACCAAGAATTTAGCATTTGCTTCCTGTATTGTTTCAGTGGCTGCCTTATGGCTAATTTAAAAAGCTACGTGTGTGACCTCCTTTCCCAGTGATATCCCTGAGCAGTTTTACAAAGTCTACCTTCTACAAATGCCTTTGGCTCTACTGTAGTATTTTTTAATGGAAGAATTTGAATGTAGTTTTTTGTGGAGTTGTTGGCTGTCATTCAGATGTTTGTTGAAATTGAAATTGCTTGGAAGAGGCTCTAGTGTCTTTATTTTTTTTCCTGTTCTTTTCAGAAGATGAGCACTCCAGTCTTGCTACCTTCAGTTGCCTTTCCTGTTAATACTGTCTTAAATTGCGTAGCAGAATGATCCAAAAAACATCAATACAAAGGACTATTGCAGCTATGTAGTCATAATCTTACTTGAGGTGGTTAATAATATAGCACACCACAATGCAGTCAGTGGCCTGTGGGAAAAATCTTCCTCTGTAGATGTAGTGACTCTGCATATAAACTCACATTCTTCTGCACAAAGTTGTTTGATTACTCAGCTTCCTATATCTATCTGTTTAAGGTTTTATGCATGAGGATGCCATTCTTTGTTGATTATTTCCTACTTGAAAATGATGCTTTTTATAAATTATAGAGAACAAGTTACTTACCAGCTTCTTGAGGAGAGTAGTATGCAAAATGCATGGTACTTGCAATACAAAGAGACTATATTGCAACCTTTTGCTGACTATTGTCTCAAACAAGCGCGTACCTTTGTGAGTGTTTATTCTGCTTTTGTACAGTTATTGCTCAGTATATTAACATCTCTGAATGTTTTTCAGAAAGAGATGCTTTTGACACTTTGTTTGACCATGCTCCAGACAAGCTCAATGTAGTGAAAAAGGTTGGAAGGCTTTTGTTTTTCAAAGACATGATGTGTGCATGTGCGTGCTTCTATGTGTCTGTACCTCTGCAGAGAGTGTGTATGTGTATAATACATAATTGGCATAGTTTGCTTATATTAATTACAACTAAGCTTTATGCTGAAATATACAAATTCACGATTCTAATGTTGTTTTTTATTAATACGTAGCAATGTGAACTTCACTTTGGAACACAAAACAACATGTAGTTGTCAAAGTTTCCATCAAAAAGAAGTTCTCACAAAGTCTATGTTGAGTAGAACTCAACTAGTAGATTGAGTGTACTGACACCAAAGAGGTGTCCGGTTTGCAGCTGCCAGGGGCCTGACCTAGAGTATTCTGGCTGCTGTCAGTCTTAGTGGAGCCAAATTACCCACCTCTCTATTGTCTGATACAAAGATATTTTTTTTTTAAAGAATGATTATGTTTTTCATTTTACTTCTGTTCTTCACTCTTGAAAAAAACAGATTTTTTTTTTTCACGTCACATTTCAGTTTTAGACCTTAAAAAATTCTGTTACAATCTCTACACTTACATGGGTTTTTTTCTCAGTGGAGTTCATACTGCATTCATTCAACTGCCACACTACTGCATAGGCCTTAACTCACTGCATTGTTTTCTTGTTTCAGACCCTCATCACTTTTGTGAACAAGCATCTTAATAAACTGAATTTAGAAGTCACTGAACTGGAGACCCAGGTAAGGATTTTATGGTCTTTCTTAAAAGGTGGGAGTAGTTGGCACTATGTTATGCCCTATGCTCCCAACTTGATCCAGAAATTTCATTGCATTATTGTTGATAAGCTCTTAGATGTTACTAAATCTGTTTGTGTGAAGAAGACCTTCACCAATTAAGCCAGGAAATCACAAGGGCAATAAATTTCTGTAGAAATTCCATTAGAATAACAAGTAATGAACAGATACTATCTCTTGGTCTCTGCCAAGTGCTGTAAGTAGAACCTCTACTTGTTTTGGTCAGGAAAGAACTCTGAGCACTTGGTTTGATCCAACATCAAGCTGAGCAGTTGTTTCCTGCCTACTTCACACAAGCTTACAGTGACTCTATTGAGTGAGATACATTCTGAATAGTAAACCTACTCAAATGTATAGGCAGCAGTACAGTGGGGCTGCAGGCCTGATTGCACCATAAAAATAATATGATACATGGTCTTCTTTCTTGATTGCACCACAAAAATAAGGTGATACACGCTCTCAGCTGCTAAATTGGATGAAAAGAAGCTAAAAGAAAAGCTTATCTGCTGTATTAATAACGCCCCATGTGAACAATTGCAGCAGTTATCATAAGAAAATTACATGGTCTGGCAGGAAGGATGATATCTGCACTATCAAAAAATCCCAGTTGTCTTCAGGACAGGCTTTATTTAAATAGCTATCAGCCTGACAGAGATCTTTAAAAGGAGTCTTTAAAATTTAAATGGAAATCATGTGTAAGAGCTTTCAGAGTGGTGTTCCAAATGCCTGCTTATTGCATTGTTTACTTTTGGAAAAAAACATTATTATTCAAATTACCTAGAAACCCCTTAAGCATTTAACTGAAACAGTATTCCCTAAGATGAGAGACCATATTTCTATCAGTTGAAAGAAAATTACCTACCTCAGGAAGGTAATGGCTTGCTTCAGATAACTCAGTTTGGTTGTGAGGATATCTCAGTGCACTGATAGACCTGATGCCACAGGGGTAAGAATGAGAGGCCTTTAACAAAATCTTACGGATGTTGCTATTCTTTTTTGATAGAAGTGGACATATGTCATGGCAATTAGATATCTTCCGTCTGTAATTACATGCGCTTACGATTAGATTGACACAGACTTGCAGAACATGGATGAAGATGATGCTTTGCTCCTTTATTTTCCCCAAGATATTGAATTTCAGTGCAGTCATGAGATTGCACCTTTATTCTGCTTTTCACTGCTCAGGGAGTGCATGCCATTTGAGAGCCCAAAAGATGGCTGTTCTGATTGCCCACAACTAGTGGAATAGAAAAGGGCATAGATCAAAGCCACTGATTACTTCTTTTTCCAGGGACTTTATTCTGCATGTATGTTTTAGCATTAGGTCAGTTTTGCAGAAGATACTGGTAGTTTGACAGTTTTGTACTAGACAGTATACATCTTAAGCAAAACAATGAGTTATTCTTCAGAAAATGTACTCAGAAGTGTCTTCTTTATAGTTTGCAGATGGTGTGTATTTAGTCCTGCTAATGGGTCTCCTAGAAGGCTACTTTGTTCCTCTGCACAGCTTTTTCTTGACTCCTGATAGTTTTGAACAAAAGGTAAGTAGATTTCATTTTCCTGTTAAAACAAACATGTAAACATGTCTAGTAGTACAAGAATGACACAATCTTTTCTGCATTAGTTTGGTGTAAATAGCTGAAATCAAGAGAGGCCTGTATTGGTAACCATTTCCAAGCATTTTTAAGATCTCAGTATTAATCATTATCTGGAATAAAGGGGAAAATTATGTTAATGATGGAGTGGTTAACAAATATTACCTGATTTTGGCAGCCATTGTGTGATGCTGTCATTGAACTTACTGTTCATTAAGCATGTAAAGAATTATGTGCATGAATTGATGACAGAACTGATTTTTTTGCATCCAAAATCCAGGGATTTCGTGTTTGAAAGGTTTCAATTTTTTCGAAGCATAAAGGCATATGCATATCATCTGTTATTTTAAGACCAACAATTACCTCAGTGTTTCTTGCTATCCAAGCAATTCATGTGTCTGTTCAAGACAAGAATATTTCGTAGGCCACCCAATTTTTTAAACTATTTTAAACTGCAGGAGGTGGACTATCCTTACTTGTAAGTAATTTTTCTATGGGTAAAATTAGTTCACGTGTTGTTTTTCAGTTACTCTTATATTTCTGAAACCAGCATCACCATGCAATAAAATCCAGAACAATGGATTGTCTGAATTCCATGGGCCAGATCTTCCATTGATATGCTGAGCTCTGAGGTTTTTCTTTTGTTTCTTTCCAAGCATCTGGGTCTACAGCTTTAAATACATCTCAGTTTGAACATTTTTTATTTTGCTGTATATATTTCACAATGATGACTACCTTCATTATATTATTAGGTCCTTAATGTATCCTTTGCATTTGAGCTAATGCAAGATGGTGGATTGGAAAAACCAAAGCCAAGACCAGAAGGTAGATACCTTTACTCTTTTTGTATCTCCTTAAAAAATTGCATTGGATACAGATCTTCCCTCATAGGATTCTCGTATAGCTAAATGAAGGTTAAAATGTTAATCCAAGAGAGAAGGCAAGATATGTTTTGAAGTGCTCAGATAACTCTGGTTTGTAAATAGCTGATAGATATGCTTTTTTTTCAAATCTTGCAAGGCTTTCTTGCCAAGAAAGGTTTGGCCTTTGTATGGCCAAACATCTGCAGTAATATTCAGATATTCACTGAAAGGAAAAGAATGCAATCATGAATGGTGTCACTGGCAGATATGAATTGCTCCAGTTGCTCCATTTCCCCTTATCCCACATCTTCATAGTAGACCTCAAGTGCTCCAGTGTAATTTACAAAATTTTCACAAAAGAGGTAGATGTTGAGATGTTGTGGGATTTTGAATGTTCACATAACTGCCTTTGAATGCTTGACCTAATAATGCATATTGAGATTTAGAGCTGGAGACTGAGAGGAAAATGTATGTTCAGGGAAGATGAAGGTTTTGCTGCTGACTTTAATATGGCCAGAATTCCCCTCCTCTTTCCTCAGATAAATATAGGGCTTAAATCCAGCTGTTAAGGCTAGATATAGAGCTCTTGATTCATCATATTATAGAGTACTCTTATGGTTCCTCCCATGAGAAGTTGCCACTTCTTACGTGTAGGAACTGGATGTACAGCAATAGGGCTTAATGCTCAGAGATTTGTTTGGGACATAAACACACACACACTGCCTATGCATTTAATGCTCAGAGATTCGTTTGGGACATACGCACACGCGCACACACACACACACAGACACACTGCCTATGCATTTGACACACACACACATGTAATGCATTTAATCTGGACCTACCCAGGCTATTTTTTTTTCACTTCTTTTGATTGCTTGAACTCTTACCTACAGTACTAAACTAGCAGTGACTGTATCACAAGCTTTTATGTTTAAAATAGTCAAAGAGAGAAGGGGGAAATAGTGAAAACTAGGAATCCAAGTGAAACAGAGAGTATCTGTGATCCCTTACTCCCCATGGAGGTTTAAAATTCTTATGGCATTTAATTTTTCAGGTATTCATTGCTCTAGGGGACAGCTAATTTTTCCAGTATAAATCAAGCCATAAGGATATTTCAACATATATAAGACATTTCTTGTGCAATTATTGAAATGCTTAATATGAAACTTCCTGCCCAATGTGAATGGAAAAACACATCTGTTTTATGTGTTGTTACATTGGGCACAATGCCCGTACTTAAAATTTCCAGTGAGCAAAAGAATATTGAAAAGGATCTTACCCTAAATGTGTATACTAAATTCCTACACTGTTTCTTTGAGGTTCCTGAGGAAAAAATATGCTGAAAAGTGCTTTAGGATATGAAAAACATATTTAGTGGAAAAAAGAATGCAGTTAAATGAGTATGAAAACCAAAGATTTTTATAGGGTCAACAGTTTATTTCAGTTATTTGCATTATAATTGAAAAGGCATTAAAAAGCTTTCCATGACCTTCTGCTGTAAAAATAGCCACAACATTAATCTACTAAGTCTATAACGAATTCATTTGCAATTTGTGCTTTTTCACATTACTTCTTGAAACGTGTCCATTAAAGCCAAACTGAAATTTCTCTTTTTGAAAATTGCAACCAGTAAAATTGTATATGTGCTGGTCAAACACATGTAGCAATGCAACTAACTCTTCTTTCTCTGGAAGCATGCTTCTCTTTGTGTACTGGTGGTGGAGCCTTGTGGTAACTTTGCAAAACCTGTCAAAGTTACTTCTGTTCACTTGAAGTGTTGGATTAGGAAAGGAAGGTGTTACTTAGCTTGCTGCTGGCCTGAAAGAGGAAATTTCCTGAGTTTGCAATACTGAGACAGTATTGCACAGTATAATGTGCTATTGTGGGAGCAAATTGCCCTTTCTGGAGCTTTTTGGCATTTTCTCTTTGTTTTATACAAATAATTTTTCATCTGATTTATTAAGAGCTACAAAACTATGTAGCCATGACTCCATGACAATACGTAGGCTCAGCATACAATCCAGGTTTGAGCCTTTTCACTTTTTGTGTGTGGATGTAATTTGCCATGTAGCTGAACTCATGAACTCTCCAAAGTTTGCATGCTTTGGGACACCATTCATAGGTTTGATTGGATTCATTCTTCAAAGTATAACACCTTCACAATCTGTGACAAACATCAGTGCAGGTAAATGTAGTGGCAAAACGGTCTGATGTTACATACATGATTCACTAGGCTTACTTGGAAGTTTAGAAGGTAAGGGAAGTATGCATACCATCTGCTTTACACCTTCATTGCCAATTCCAAGAACCAGAGTTAGGAGATCAAGTTTGTATACTGGCAGCAGAAAGAGACAGGACAATTCTGATTTTATTCTCTTCTTTCTGAGGGCAACTGTAAGTCGCTACTTGAGTTTGAGTATTCCTTGAAGCATTAGTGTAGCCTGCTGCAGTAGTACTTGTCAGTTTGTTTTATAGATTTCTTGTGAAATAATATTGACTTTGTCAAGACCTTCTCTTAGAAACAGAAGGTATTCATTAGCTTTTTGTTTCGTATAAATCCTTTACTTCAGATGTTGTTTCTAAGGTCTAATTCAGCCATGTACATCAGCTAACCCAAAGCATTTTCAGAAGTGTCTTCAAGAGGCACTTGTATACCCATCTTCTTTAGATTCTTTAGACTATTTAAACGGGCCTCTAGCCATCTTGCTGAAGTTAGGCCTAAGAAAAGATGTTGCAGCCCAGAATGCGCCAGGTCCTGCAATTCTTTCGTAAGAGAAGAGTTCCATTGGTTCCTGCATGATGATATTTAAAAAAAAAAAAAAAAAAAAAACTTCTCAGCCACAACTGACTGAAGATTTGGTCATATAAATATATGTAATCCTAGGCACAATTTGTCTCATGGGCATCTAAACCTTGGTTGCATTTCTGCATCAGCATCATTAGCCACTTCTGTCCCTAACTGAAAGTAGTTGAAATACTGATTTCTGAGATGCCTGTTTAAAAATTGTGCCTTATTTACATTTCTGCTTTCTTACTATCCCTGTGGTTCTAATGTTCACAAGTATGGATCTCTGCAAGAAAAGGGAGTAGAAATGAGGCAGTTATTCTGAAAAATGTTTTAAGCTAATGAAGTTACTAATTGTTTTTCCCTTGTCTTTTTTCTAGATATTGTAAATTGTGACTTGAAGTCTACATTGAGAGTACTGTACAATTTGTTTACCAAATACAGGAATGTGGAATGAAGAATTGATTTGAGTCATAAAGGAATGTTAACAAAGAAAGCATCGTAACTAACATATTGTTCTTGGGTATTCCTCTGCATCTTTATCCTAAAAGGATCTAAACCCTTTATTCTGAAGAGTTTTTAATTATTCTTGCACTACTATATTCATAGTAGAGTTGAAATTAATATAATTTATGAAGAAAAAAATTTGGAGGAAGGTATTTAGGTATATTCTGGGAGAATTAATGTCTCAATAATAACTGTCTTCACACTGCTTTATAGTAGGTGGAGCAACAATGGAAGAAAGATTTCATAACTAGTTCAGATCGGCCTTTGAGGCCAGTCATAGGATGATTCTGTAACAGTTATATATTTTAATGTTTTTTATGTATATCTTTTCTAGCATGGGAGTGGAAAAATATTTTCTATCCACAATAAGATGGTTGCATTCTAATTACGAAAAATGAGAAATAGTTAATACTCTTGTTCACATCACAGCTAAAAGGAGAGACTTTCTCAAGCACTTAAGCTGATTAATTTATATTTCCAGTGCTATTAGGCTTGAATTTCATGGGTACAAATTGAAGTGGCTACTCATTCCTTCAGGCTTACTATAATGTGATACTCTGCTTTTTAAATATGTTGTCTTGAGCATCCCACATGAGCACACTTTGCAGCTTGTCAGTTGGTTTTCTTCAGGGAAGAGATCTTTTTTGCAGGGTACCTGTTTCAGGAAAACCTACCTGTATAATACAGTTTCCTTATAATATTTGTATTGTTACATAGTTGTAGAAAGTAAAATAATGGCTTGTTTTTCTTTTAGTAGCTTAAACACAGGATTACGAGGTAGCAAATTCAGATTTATTGCTAAATAAGATTTAGAGTTTGTCCTTTTGGTGGAATCTATGATTTTTATTATTTTTTTGCTGCATAATATCCATAATGCAGCAAATAATACTGTTTGCTAAAAACATTCCTGTAGCATTTCAGACACAAAAGCACTATCATTTGGTCAAAACTGCTCCCATCTGCAAAGATTCTGTAACAGTGGAAGTTTTGTTAGTCAATTTCCATGGCTATAAATAATACTGCTGTCAAATCATCACCAAGTATAAGCTGTTAGATCTGTTTGTTTTTAGCTTTAACAAAGACACAAAAGAGATATAGGAGTTGATTTTTCCCTTTGACCAATAGCAAGCACCAGTAAAGAAACTGATAGACACTGCCTGAATTGTCAAAAACAGCACTGGCATAAGTTGAAGAGCAAATGAATAATTTGCTGAAAGTCTTCATGTTAGTATTAGATACCTTTCTAAATGAAGCATTCCAATGCAACTACAGGTTTTTGTGATCCTGGATTACACAGTAAGGAAAAAAATCCTTAGGCAGAAATTACTGGATGATTTTCAGAAATCTTTGGACTGCTTAGTGCAGGAAGGAGACTTGTTAACAGTCATCTGATTATGACAGAACTGATTGATATAGGTAAAAGGGAAAGCAATCTGCCAGCTCTCGAGTCTGTTCATCTTAAGAAATGCAGTGCTGGCAAGAACAGTCGATAAGATCTATCTGTTACTTATTATGTAAAGCATTACATATTTTTCAATTTTCCAGGGCTCTTCTTTTTTTTTTTTTTAAAGTGTAGAGCTTTCCAGTGCAACATTGACATAAAGGGAACACAAGCAATTGCTTTCTGTCTTTGAACACTAACTTTGAACACTAATGTTAACAGGACGATACCAACTTCTGCTGGGCGAGCTACAGAAATTATTCTTCTGAGAAAGCAATATCAACTTTTGCAAAAGAAGGTCAATATTTCATTCAAAGGACATTACCTGGATGCTCTCTGAACACAGAAATTGTCATCTGATTGTTATAAGCATTCTAAATGGCTTTATAAAACATTTTATTACCTCTGTTTTTTTTTTAACTGAGTTTCTGAAACTAGAGGTACAGAACATAGCAATTATTTGCCTTTTACAGAGGGAAATAACTGGACATTTTGACCTCGATGAAAATGAACATGTTTTCATTGTATCTTTAATATCTTTGAAGCCAAAAGATAGGAATTAACCAAGCATTTCATGAGCAAACTGAGACAGAACTTCTCATGTATATACCAGCAGCAGTTTCAATTTATGTTAATGTTTAACATGTAAGTTTTTCATTTGCACAGCTAGATTGTAGTAGTTGTAACAGTTAATTAAAAATATATATGATATTTTTTCTGCAGGTCATGCTCATCTGAAGCACTCTTCTACATGTCAACAATGCCAAAAAAGTTTGTTTGCCCTTATTTTCAGGAGTGCACTTTCTTTAAAGAAGAAATTGATATATGTAAAGGAAAAAGGTTAGGAACAGTGAAACTGGTTTTTGCCTGGACTTGAAAATAAGTATTTCTGTGCTATATTGGTATAACATTATAAGAGACTTTGAAATCTGTCAGACTCCATTTTCCATCCTTAAAAAACATAAAATGGAGACAGAATGCTGAAATCCCCATACTGAAATATGTTTAAACAATATCCAAACTTCACACAATTATCTATCCTATGGTAAGAATTTATATAAATAAAAATCTGCTATATAAGCAAGAATGTCCTGTATAAATACAGACTCATTGATAGTTTTAACACATTCACACAAACAGCATATGCTGCCATGTAGAAGTGGCTCACTGCTTGTATTTTTGACAGTGTAGATTTAAATAGCTATCAGATAAATATGAAATCTAATATACAGATTATATCTAATATTTATTGCTTTGATACAGAATATTATAGAATTGTAGAATACTACTGTAGAAAGATTGCTTATCAGCCATCAGTATAGGCCAGCACCTTCTTTGGGAAAGTGAAATATTAGCTGGACCAAATTCTGCTGACACCCACAGTGCTTTTGTTCATGATACACAGCACAGTGAATACTGATGTGCAGTTGAATGCAGAGTTTTCCTCACTGTTTATATTAAGATAGAAGTTGTTTAAGTTTTAGGTCAATCAGGTTTTATTTATAATTACTTTAGATGATTAAATATATTCCAATCAATGGATTTAGCTCATGTAAAACACAGTCACCTGGAGAGCCCTGTTTCTCTCTTGGTCCCAGAGGGAGCTTGTGCTCTTGAGGCTGCTATCTCACTGCTTTGTCTAGGTTTATAAAGCCAGGCAATATGAATCAAGGCTGCTGCCTTAAGATCTCATGGCGATATTTGCATCTTCTCCACCAAACCAATGTGCTTGTCTGTTGTGCTCTGTTACGTGAAGGCCCAGAAGTAGCTGAGTCCACCACACTCTGGCAGATTATTAGCCTGCCTTGTGTAACAACAAGTAGTAAACATTTCTGCTGCTGGGACATTGTTAAACTGCCAAAAGAACAGATCTTTCTGGGCTTCTCTGACTTGTAATCTATCCATTTCATCCAGCAATATGGTTATCCAAATTTGTTTTGGGGTTGGAGATAGGCATCCTTGCCCTATTGATTGATCCTGGCATGCTCTGTAAAGCACACCAATTTTTTTTTTTTCAAAGAGGAGTTACAAATTCTTAATAGTACATCAAAAATGTGTTGTCAAAATAATGATCCAAAACCTAAAATCTTGAGGTTACCTACTTTCAGATTTCTTTCTCACCTGACTGGCATTTACTTGCCATAAACAACAGGCTCTTGAAAAAAAAAAAAGGTGTTGAATGAATCTTAGCATAATTTTACCTAAGACACACATAAAGTCCAGAATTGGATTGCTCTTTCTTTCTGATGGAGTACAGACACACCAAGTTTCTTACTAAATGAGCTGACTGCAGAATGTCTAGTTCTTTACATTTCTTAGTAAATGCCTTCCTGTTATAGGAGGGCAGCAGCCCTTGCAGATCTATAGTTCAGGAATTCAAGTGGACCACTGAGTGCTGGATAAGGTCCTAATCCATGTCGTTTGACTGTGGACCAAGTTGCTGACTGGCATATCTCCATGTAAACCAGTGGCATTAAAGCAATGGAGCATTTAGTCCTTTCTGTTTAACAGAGGGTTACAGTACTTGGGGATGGTTTGTGTCCAGGCAGACTGTATTGTTTGAGGTAAATGATACTTGATTGGCTTTTGTTCTTAGTTATTTTCTTAAAGTATGTTTTCAAATTCATGTTTCAGATAAATCTAGCAGACACCTTACTGCAAGCCACGGTATTGTAAAGCAGAATGGCTTTTAAAAGTTATGGGGTTTATTTCATTAGAGAAAGATATATATGATATTTAATATACTAGATATTAGCTTTAGGTCTAGTTTTCATTAGTCTTGTCTTCTTGTCAAAACAGCCTTCATGAGGTGCCTATGCCAAGCACCCAAAGAAAGAACAGTGCCTTGAAGACCTCTTAACAAAGATTTTCTACACTGTTACCTAACAGACTTTTGTCATTTTACTAAAAGAATTAGTGTGGGGTTTCCCTTTCTGGTTACAGTACAATTAAAGGCTGAAGAAAGCCTTTGTAGAAAGGTATAAGTAAGATATTTTGTTTTGATGTATCACATGAAAAATGGAGATAGCACCAAAATTCCAAAACTGTACATGCCTCATCATCCACAGATTTTTCCAAAGAGGTTTTGAGTAATTTAACATTTACTAGGGCTAATTTTATGTGTTTTGACAGTATTTTCTGTGTGACTGTTTCTTTTTGCAATAACGAGATTTTATTTTCTGTCCAACAGTTTGGTCCTGTACACCCAGTGATGTTCACATCACAGAAATATTTCATTCCCAATCTCAATGTCAGACTAGTTGAGAAAAATAATGTTTGCAAAATTTGCTTCTTAACATGTGTATCTGAAAACAATAGTTTGTTTACGTTAAGCTGCCTTGCCATAAACTGCAGAGTTGATAGTTTTCACAGATATATTTTATGTATTTTGTAAGTAAGAGACACTGTTTGCTGATTTTTTCCCTGTGCTTTTTCTGAAACCTTTATTATGATCCACAATAAAATTTACACCTGAAAATCAACACTGTATGTTGTTGTTGGGTCAAAGTATGAGATGTATGGCAAAAAAATAGGCAGGCTGTACAGTTTTATGTTCTTGGAGCTTTCAGACCTCTCTATGCATCTAATCCATTTTCAATTACCTCTTTGTGGGTGTACTAGTTGTTTATTAGTATTTGCTGTGGAGGTTGCTGACAGCTGAAAGTGGGATGGCACAAACAGACATGTAAGCATATGCTTGAAATGATTAATGGCAGCAAATCAGGAAAATGCCATATTTGACTCAAAATAGCAAAGGATACCTTTGCCTTGATATTATTGTGGTGAACACTTCAGTGGTGATATTGCAGCTGGGTGTAATGCAATTTTCTGGAGAGTAATTTTGTTAATTTGAAATTTAACAAAATGTTAGTGATATGTTAAAACATTTGAAACTAAACTGTCCATTTCATAAGATTACTGCAGGTAAGATCTATTTTTTTATAAACTTGTTTTCGTTGTGACCCTTTAATGCAGGAGCTTCAATGCAGAGCTTGGAACCAGTCAAAAATGTAGACATCTAAACTGCTACAGGTCACCATTTTTAGCCATTGAATTACTGGAATGAATCCAGAAGCAGGTGTTTGATCTTTAGGTCTGCTTGTAAAGCTGAAACCACCAAGCAGAGCTGCCTAATCAATAGGGAACACTAAGGACAGGGTGAGTTTTAATGCCATTCTTCACTCCCAGCCTATTTACTCAGGGCCTGAAAGAATTATCTTTGCTTAGCATCCACTGTCTAAGCCCCACCATATGCTGAAAATCAAGGGTGTAGTGTAGATCACTTCACAGGGACGTGGTGCTCAAATAGATTTTTCCAGGATTGCAACCTGGGTTCCTATATTCTGTGTGAAGAGCAGAGAATCTGCCTGGGGCCATCCCCTTCACATGGGCTGGGGAGGAGAAACAGGAAGAGCATCTTCTGCTTCCCCTCTGAGATTTCAGTGTTGTGTCAGTCAGCACAGACTGTTTCCTTCTTGGCTCAGTTTGATTTTATTTGGAATAAGCCTGAAAACATGCTTTAACTATTTCTCCCTCTCCTGGATGTTTTCACTGTTCCAGTTAGGTGAAAATTAATACTAAACTAGCATGTTGAGGCTCTAAAGTCGTCAGCTGTGACTAATCAGCACCGTCCACTGCTTAGGGCTTTTGATGCTGGTAGGAAGGAATGGTGCTGACTGTAGTCAGGTCTCTGAACGATTAGAACATTGAATCACATGCCAAATTTATAACTGTTATATTAGATGAACAGATGAGGGCTATTAAATTACATACAAGGAGGTGGGGAGAAATCACTGTGACCAGAACTGGTTTTTTTTTGTTGTTGGATAACTTAGGTAAGGGAGCAGTACTTGTATTCCTGTGTACAATCTGAAACCTGTAAGGTACTGAGGACTGAATTCAGCAAAACACTGAATTAACTTCAAATATGTGAGAAAAGTCCGTGTGGTTTTTTTGAGTCTATTTTACTTAGAAATGGACAAATACACCATGGAGAGCCTCTGTCACATTTATACTGAGGCGTGTGTTGTATTGTCTTTACATCCTCGGATAATCCTATATACTTACATCTACAAAACCATTGCTTTCAAGGCCTGCTTTCCTCAAGGGATCTCTTATAGCTACTGTGTAATTTGTAAAAGATACATGCTTCTTGTCCAGTCCTGTATTCCTATATGATGGTTGAAAAACCAGGATAATTTAAGTCTTCTGTAGTGAAGCCTTTGGAGATCAGATAACTAAGACAGCTACAGAATAGCAGAATGCTGCTGTCTGCTTTCAACTTTGGTGCCAAGTTTTAGGCAAATGTAGCTCAGGTGTGCTTATTATTGCTATTTGCTTTATATCTCTGCCTACAAGGTTGCTTGCACTAGCAGTTCAGTGAAAGCATGATATGATACAGTCCTCGTCTACTCAGAGTCTTACAGGAAAGTGAGAGGAGGAAAGCTGTAACTGAACTAGTCTAACTACACAGAAGATTGTGACATGTATGGACTAGGAACTCATTCCCTTTTCTGTGTCCTGTCTGTGCCTTTTAAGTAGTGGTATAAAACAAGGAGCTAGAAGGTTACCTGTGGGACTTGTGTGGAATGCCAGTCCCCAGGGAAAAGGGGAACAGGGGAGTTAACGAAGGCTGCTAATTTGGAAGATTGCCACACATCTTGTGGTAAAGATGTAAGTGCTCAGCATCAGGCCACAAAGGCAAGTAAGCATGTGGAGTTGCTTGGAAAGTTTTTTTCCATTGAAGTGCTGCAGGGCCATCAGGTAGGAGGAGATTGCCAGCATTGCAAGCTATAATCATGTGCTTTAGACTTTTCTGTATGTGCCAGTAGCTTAAAGACTTCCGTGCGCATCTTGTTACAATAACAGAGTACTGAAAGTGTCAGTCCTGGTTACCTAAGTCTTCTGTACCTCCAGATCTTTCTGAACTGTTTGTAATGGCACTTGAATAGACAGAGAGGACATCATTAGAGCAGATCTATATTCTTAATTGCATAAAAAACTTGTACATCTACAATCTGAAACCAGCAGTCAGTTCAAACAGTGTCATAACCTCTAGCTTCATTTTTTTCTATGTTAGCAGGACAAATTAACCCATTAGCTGCACGGTCTCTATTATGAGTCAGAGGTATATGACTCATGAATAGAACACATTTCTGTTCTGGTTTTAATTAACTTGGCTTCCACCCAAATCCTCCTTGCAAATGGAAGATACTAGATTAGCTGAAGTCTACAATACATTTTTATGGTTTGTGCTAAAATTGCATGTCTATTTTTATGAGATAATGCTACAAAAAAAAAAAAAAAAAAGATTCCCATGAATGCACTAGCTTCAAAACTAAGCAACAGAATTGCCTTATTTGACAAACTAGTAAAAGTATTGTAATTAATCTTGTTTATTTGTCTTGCAAACTGCAAAGGGACAAAAACAAAAAGAAATATGCAGTTCTAACATATTAGGAAGTTAGTTCCAGTCTTGATTCAAATGGGTAGAACACAAGTGTGTGGTGGTTACTCTTTTGATAGTACAGTCTTAGATGGCACTTCTTTTTGTATTTTTCATCATTTTACTATCTGGGAACTTTTCTTTTTCCTACCTCCTTCCATTCCTCCCTCCCACTCTCCTCCATATCAGTATTTCTGATTGGGTCACTGTGCCTTCTCTGAACAGAGTAAAATCAAAATCAAAGAAACTTCTCAAATATAAATTGCACAGAGGGTAATCTGAGCCACTACTGAATTTAGCCTGTCAAATCAGAAGCAATACTAATTGTATTTACACAATTATGAAAGGAAACCAAGAAAGCAAAACCACCTCTCTCTTACCCTCTCAGAAATCAAGGCCTGAATCATGTTTAACACTAAACTTTCTTTGTGGCACCTTAGGGACTCTAATGCAAATGAGAAGCAGGCATACAGATACTTTGTGGAGCCTTCTCACAACACCATGATCCCTAAAGAAACAAGCACAGAATAAAAGCAGAGGGAGAGGGGGAGAGAAAGAAATGTATCTGTGTGTGAACACTTTATATTTTGCAACATGCTCATATAGCACAATGAGGGTGGACCAGCTGGCCGTAAAATAACCTAGGCTAATAAATTAATCAGGAGTATGCTCTGTGTGCCACCAACTGTCCTGTGACTAATAACTTAGTTTTCTACTTTTGCAGGTTCCATGAGTTTACTTGTAGCATGAAGAGGAGAGCTGGAAGAAAAAGGTCAGGTTTTAAAAGGGGCATAGTTTGGAGGCCTCTGAAATGAAAACTTGCATGTGGACCACTACTTACCAGACTCTACAGTCCCACAGTTTAATTCCAGTTGCTTAGAGCACTTAATCAAGGTCTGCCTTCAACTCTGCCTGCTGCCAGTTAGTCTTGATAAAGCCCTAACTCGCCTTCTCATCGCCTAAGTGGTGACATTAGGACTTTCATCAAAGCAAAGAAATTAGAGGCACGTAGCAGACTAAGTTTCATTTAGCCAGTGTTCCATGTCCAGTTTCAGGGATTTTTCTGTCTTGGAGGGATATTGTCCTCCCATGCAAGAAGTCTTTGCTTTTCATTCTTCATTAGCCACAGTAGATTTTCTATGTCCATATTGTTTGAGGTTGGATTACCAAAACTGCCTGTATTCCTCTTTTATGCCTACAATAATGCCTACAGAGCTCCTTTATCTAATCTTCCAAGTACTGTATGACCCACTATGCTGCAGAGCATGACGTGAAGGTAGGATACTAGTGGGCAAGTTTTTCTGAGTCAGCTCTGCCTCCTTTTGGGATACATATACAAGGAAATCTACATCAAACCTCAGGATGACTCTATTCCCTTGTGTTTTCAGGAATAGAAGATATAGGACTCTTCCTCACTTTGCGGTTAAGGAAATTATTGTACTACTAGGATGGTCAAAAAGCAGTTGTACCATGATGTGAGATAGAGAAGGTGTCTTGCTGGGGTAGCACGGTGCCAGCACCTTTATTGATTTCTTTTCCAGCAGACTTGCATTTTGAGCACTTACAGGAAATAAGCTGAACTATCGCTGAACTATCTTGTGTTGCTGGGTCTTTTGCATGTGTCTTACTACTTCAGCCCCATAAGTCTCTATGTTCTTTCCACTAGTGTGACACAGTCTCACCCGGTAAGTTTGGTATCAAGACTAACTTTTGCTTTCCCAATGGCTCAGTTAGCCAGGCAGACCTCTGGGACAGGGAGTTAAACCACGGTGAGTAACACTAATAAAAAAATTCTGCTGTCTTAAGTCAGGCAAAATTTTCCACTAGGTGAATTCCCCCAATTAAAAATCAGGAGATTTGTTCCAGGGAATCAAGACACGCCTGTTATTTAAACACAATTTCTCTTTTATTACTGGCTTATTAAAACTTACCATTCTCTATTAATCAGCATTTCTTAATTAACATAAAATTCCCAGGGTCTGATACAATTCCACCACCCACAATCCAGTGCTATCCTGTTCATTTCTATTTAGACTGCATATTGCTAGAGTATGTAGGATTATATTGCATGCTGCAATTATTTTCAGGGAGGACTGTGACACTTGGCCCTTGATCTTGGCTTTCTCTAGTACAGAGCACTGTAAGTATCCTATATTTATTTATAACTTGTTGGGGGAACAACAGAGGCTGTCTGACACTGTGCACTCTCCCTTTACTCTGTAGTTCTTGGATGAGGCTCTCAGGAATTACAGGGAGAGCTTTGCCATTTGGAAAAAAAAAAAAGTCTTACAATTTAATGAGAACACAATTTTAGCCAACCAACTAGTTCAATCAGCCAGTCCAGTTATGGTGTGGGTTGAGCAAGTTTCTGTGCTCAGGGTTCCCTTGAGTTGCTTTTAGTTATGAAATAAGAAATTGGGTCAGTTATACTCTATTGACTTCTGACCATACAGCCTCCAGGAGTATATAGCAGCATAGCTTTGCCGAAATTACTGTTTGGCATCACGCTGCTCTGACCAGGCTTTGCCACTGGCTGAAAGCTAAATTGGGAATACTCTTTCCAAATGGCAAATTATATATGTGCTTGTCTCTGGACTGATTTTAACCCTTGCAGCACTGCAGGTGAGTACTCTTGTCTAGTGCTAAAAGAGCTACATCAGCTCTCCCATCACCATCTAAGTACAACAGATACTTTCCTGGGTGCCTTCCCCCCTCCATTGGTTATTTTCTCGGTCTTATATGAGCCTTTCTACATTTTTTTTCAACCTACTTTAACCCTTCAAAAATTCCCAGCTCCTAAATCCCACTTCATCTGACTATACCATAAGGCCTACCTCATCTTCTAGATATTGCTTTTCCCTGGTTAAGGTGGTCAACCAAACATCCAATCAATCAAAATAATACAGTTCATCATGCTATTGTCTCACCAAACACTTTTTTCCCCTCAAACTGGGCTTAAGCGTTATGTCATTCCTGTTCTTTTTCTCCAAGCAACATTAAAAGCTTAAAACAGTAATGGTTTCTTTATCTTGCTGTAACACATCCCCCCACTCACCCCCTTGCTATGATTGTAAAAGGTAGGACTGAAAGAGCATGTATCAATCACATTCTATCACACCTTCTTCTAATCCCTTAAGAATTATTCTAAGAAAAAAAGCTAAATTCTGACCCAGCAAAACCAGCCTGTGCCTGTTTCTTCATTCATAGCTGGTCAAATACGTGTCTATTCACACAGACTGCAATTTAGTGTCTGCACAACATGGAGGGTATGGCTGCGTGTCTCTGCCCATTACACTGCAGGACAATATTAAGCCAGAAGAGTACTGGGAAAACCTCAAAAATGCTTGAGTTTGGTTACATCCCAAACATTTTAGTTTCGTGTGTGCACTTAGAGAAATCAGAAGAGAAAACATAAAGACTTATAAAGGTGCTATTGTTCGTTCCTCTCCCTTTAGTTTTCTGATCCTATCCTTTTAAATGGCTGCAGTCTTCATTCTCTCGTTACTCTTTATTTCATCCCTGGGTTGCAGATGCATACCACTGTACATACAGTGCTATGGAGGCAATTTGGGGAAAACAATCACAGTGTTGCAAAGTGAAAATAGGATTTGAGGAATTAATTGAACTTCTTACAGACTAGTTACAAAAAAAGCTAGTGAAGGTGAGACCTAGGAAGGTTGTACTTCTCATGTGTGGCTTAGTTACATCTATGTATGTGTCATAGAATCGTAGAATCACAGAGGGGTTGGACATAGGGGTTGGAAGGGATCTTTAGAGATCATCTGGTCCAACCCCCCTGCAGAAGCAGGTTCACCTAGATCAGGTGGCATAGAAATGTGTCCAGGCGGGTCTTGAAGACCGCCAAGGAAGGAGACTCCACAACCCCGCTGAGCAGCCTCTTCCAGTTTGTATGATACTGTTGGGTTTTAAAGCCCAGATTAAATTAAGTGATAAACCTGCTTCTACATTATGTGTTATATGCACCTGAGGACAGCTTTATCCACTGATACCACTCTGGAGCTTCCCATTTTATTAAATAAATGTTGTGTATCTGTATAGAATTAAATCCTCCCTGCTGTGCAGAGGATGAAGTTGCTTTTCTCTAAATCATTTTCTTTCTCTCTAGCAAGTCATGTGTGCTTTCAAAGCTTTGCATGCTAACAGACTCTTCACGTTTATTACAAAGCCAGTGATAGTCTTTTCTTACCATCATTGGACATGGGTCAGGAAAGACATCCAGAAAACAGAAATAGTCAATGTTTTCTGTTAAGTTATCCTCTGAATTAGGTATGTTATATGGTATGGTCTGAATTATTAAAGAAGTCAGAGATCATTGTGTAATATAGTGAAATAAAAGTGTACCCAAAGATGTGCTTTGCTAAATATGTTACATCTTAACATTTGGGAATGGTTTGGGGTTTAGGAGAGTATGAGAATTAATTCCAGAAACAAGATATAATCAGTTTACCTTTCTTGGCACTGTATCTTGCTAAGTGTAAAAAACCTTCATTTCATTCACTATGTAATTATCCTCATGTATTCTTGAATGAAAGCACAGCAAAGATCACATTTCTGGCACATTTGGGAGCAAAACAGTTAAATTGCTAACAAATAATGTTTTGTAGTTTGTATGAGAGCCAAGAAGATTAATGAAATGTTCATGAGAGAGTCTGGCAAGTGGCCACATTTCTATGGGAACATTGCTGCAGTGAGGTTTAACGGAGCATGAGGGACATTAAGAAACAAATGTGTGGGAGTTTTAGGGGGAACTGTAAATGATCAAGAATCTAGTAAAACTAGATGTAATGTATTTTGCCTTTGAGGCTTTCCAGTGGATCTACGTAACGTTTCTCATCGTTATCTAAAGTCTATGAGGAAGATGAGCAAAATTCATCCTCTTTGGATGTTTTTTAAGAGCAGCTGTCAAACACTTGAGCTCTGCTGACTTCTTTGAATATTACAGCAGATGTAAACTCGTTAAACAAATGGCTATAAGAAATGCCTTTTTGTCTGACCAGAAGTTTGTGTAGAAGCTCCTCGACTTAATGCTTAATCTGCCAGCCTGTCTGAAACTTGCATATGCTTTTAATTGCAAAAAGCTGTGTTCATGTCATTCTTTTAGACAAGGCAAGGAGAAGCTGCATTACTGTAGCTTTATTTCTATTTCAACTGTGCCACCACCTCGGCTTTCACAGCTCTTGTCTCTGAAATACGTCCTTATTGACCATACATACCCACTTACATGCTATATTTCAATTAAGTTAGTCGATGTTACATTTAACCAAAGATAAGGAAACAAGTTTAGTTTCCTCAGTTTCAGAAGAAAAACTCTTTTATCAGTAAGATTGCTAACAGCAGTCAAACACTTCTTTTTACCATGCCAAAAGATAAGTGAAACAGGGAGCTGTCGATTTCTCTGGGAGCACAGCAGGCATTGAGAGATGTATGGACTTTACAGTATGCTTTCTAGAGGCTTTCCAAATTGGCTAAAATAATCGTCAATGATCATCATGGATAGCTATTGAAGTGAAGGAAACCTGTGTTCTTACTTACCTTTCCACTAGATGGCAATGGTACATGGTAGTTACATGTACTTTAGTAGAGGAAATCTTTAAAAACGAATAATTTATTAGAGGTTTGAATATGTCTTTAAATGAGGACAGTTGTACTATTAACATATGCTGAAACTCAGATGTCTCAGCATTCTCAGTCTCAAGTAGTAAAACTAATTTTCTTTGTGTAACAAATGCAATTTAGAATTTAGGAGGAACACAGATACGGATAACAAGCCCATTCAAAAGCAAACACAGTGCTGTGATGATGAGGCTCTCTGACACACCAAAGTGTCTATTAAGTTTCTACTTTTATGCTGGATGAGGCACTTTTCTGGTATTAAAGCCAAGAGACAAACTAATTCTTGGAGTTGTTTCATTGACTTCAGTAGAGTTGTGTTAGGGATGGATTTGGTTCAGGGCTTTCTCATTACAGAATTAAGAGTGCACTCTGTTGTATGAGGAAGGGAGTGGACTGTTCTTTCTATGATGAGTCAGCACAGCATCCAAAATGGGACTACTTTGTAAAAGCTGCCCAAAGCCATTTGGTGGCATTACATCCTAAAGGAGGTGATGTTGGAGGAGGAGGGTGAGTGGGGGAGGAGAAGCAGGATAAAGTACTTTTTTTAATGTACCCAAAGATCTGAAGAAATGCATTAGACTTTAAGACAGATGGAATATGTGAATCAGGCTGCTGGTGAGTTGATATCTGTGGAGCCCAATTGAAGCTTGTCTGTAATTCCAAATTCTACACCGTGGTAGAACGGCTTTTTCCTAAAGAGAGACTGCTGTGATGTGGATTAACTGTTTTGTTATGAAATAGCCCAGAGGACTTGCTTCCCAGTGGCTAGATAGAGAGCATGAGGGTACTAAAGTGTCTTGATTTAAGGAAAATCTTTGATGTGATCTCCAATGCATATCCATGTAGAACATCCTGTGCTAATCATGTGCTTCAGACTAGAAGTTTTTTTATAGATACCACCTAGCAAACTTTCAAATTAATTCTTTGATGAAACAAGATCAAATTCAAAATACAAAACTTTAACTGCCTCCTTGTCAAAATGTTAGCCTAGTGAGATGAATAGCCAAATCTGCATTGCTAAATGGAGTTCTGTGTTTAATTACTGTTGTAACTTTATTTTGTACCCATCAGTTCATCATGTTATTATTCTTATTTAGATGTACTTTCATGTAGCAACAAACCACCCAATTACATTATTATCCATGAAATATGCTGAGAAGAATTAGATTGGCTTAATTCTTCAGTTAGGATTCCTTCTGACTTCTGAAATGAAGCACAGTACAGTAGTTTAGTAATTAAACTATGTCTCTGACAGTGAGATGATTTCCTTTCTTTTTTCTGGTACTCTGTTTCCAGCATGAGCATGGCTAATTTACTTAGACTTATCAGATACGTGGACCTCACTGCCCACATCAAGCATTTTTTACTCTTGCTCCAAGGTCTAGTCAACCAGGAGCTTCGAAGTACTGGGACTGTGGTGGGCACATCTAAATAAACCTGAACTGCTGTCCTATGTCCTCAAAGGACAGGATTTAGATGTAAAGAATTAAGTTTTTTGTCTTTCATAGCCCTCTAAATTTTCACTTTAGCATCTTTGGAGGTCAAACTCTATGAATATCTGCACTTGCTAAGATTTTATTTCTCACAAGTTCATAGGATGCTCAGGAAAACCTTTGCCCTTTCATCGCTCTTCCCGATGCATCAGTGTTAGCCTGGCTGATACACACATGGAGAACCAGAGGCTGCCGACAGCCTGCAAGATAGCATGACTAGCCTGCACCACAGCAGCTTCATGCCAACAGGATATCTGTCAAGAAAAAGAGCTTCCCTCTTCCTCAATACAGAGGAGCTGAGCAGCAGACTTCAAAGGTGCCCATTGCGCTCCCATGGCAGTAAACTCAGAGCCATTTCCATGATCCATAGTGAGTGTGCAACCTGAGTAAAACATGCCATAGTTCCATTGGTGCTGGCTCTTTCAGAGATGGCCCTGTGGTATGGTATTTCTAATATGAGCCTTGGTGGATGTTAGTTTGCATTATATATTTGCAAATGATTTATGTAGCAGCCTGTTCAGAGTAGCTCTGACATTTTGGAGGAAGGTAAAATGCTGCATTGGAATCTTTCAGTCTTGGAGGTAGCACAGATGGTGAACTGTGTACATGCCTGGATCTGTCAGACTTGTGCAGCCTGTAGGATCCTTGTTCCTCCATCCCCAGCATGCTCAGAATTAGTTTACTGGGCTAGGCAAGCTACAGGTGGATAGCTGCTGTACCCACAGAAACAGAAGAGTCACTCCCTGATTGGCAGCTTTATGGTCTGTCCTTATTTCTTCATGCCTCACACAGAGAAGCAGATAGCTCATCTCCTAGAACAACTGCTACTGACTCCCACCCCAGGCTGACTCTTGATCTCTTCAAGCTTGTCATGATATGGAGAGTAAGAGAGGCCCTCAATGTCATATGTTTCCCGAACACAAGTTGCCAGGGTGTGAGGAATAAAACAGTGAGATACCATTAGCCCTAAAAAGAATCAGAAACTGAGTCCCTCGCCTGGGATCTGCTGTGTTTGGGGAAGGACCAAAGTGACTATTCGCTGTAGTCTTCATGGTCACCTATGGAAATACTTCTAAGGAACAAGTTTTGAAGGCCTGCCCAGAAATGTCCCTAAAGCCACCTCTCTCATAGGTTCAGTCTTTCCCTCCTCGTAGCTGTTCCAAAGTACCGGTGAAACAAGATGCAAGTGAAATGACTCTTCTGTTGGGCATGTGGGACACGTATAGTGCCTGTGCTCAGCACTCCACCCTGTGCTTGCTCTGCAGATGTTGTCACTGCTGTGCACTGTTGAAGAAAGTGAATAACTCCTGGCCCTTTCTTCTCTGTGGTTCCCGCTCTCACCTTCCCAGAGCCAGCACTTCTATTCAGAAACAGAATTCCTCTGAAGTTGTTGCAGGTTTCTTTTTGCTTGGTATGACGAGTTTAGTCCTGAGAGAGAAATCTGGACATAGAGCGCCTCTCTCAAAGTGTCAGGAAGGCTTGCCAAGTCCCAGAGGTCTCATTGGCTTTTCAGAAGCCTCATGATTAGAGCTGTATTTGATCAATCCTTGTAGCTGATGAAAAGACCTGTTTACAGTTGGTGGACATGACAACACATCAAATTCTGCTACATTTTGGGAAAAGTAGGATTTTTTAAAAGCTCAGCTCTAGTTGAGGGGGCTTTGCAAAAGTGCTGAAATGTAGTCAAGTAGAATCAATATTATTAATATTGCAAAGCTCAGAGACAGTTTTTGAGGACAGACCTTTTCCAGAAAAGAGAAACAAGCATTAAATCATATGATCAGGTCCCATTTTGTCCCAGAGAAGTGGATTTCATTACCTGCTGTCATAGGCTCAGCTGTTCTTGTTTCAGTGGAAGCTCTGGCAGCACTTTTAGAATTATGTTACTGGGTTCTTGTTTTTTTTCTTGATTTGGTTTGGGTTTTTTGCATCTACTGACTTGTGATGGCAAGTGAAACAAGCTGGTTAGGCATGAGGAATTAACAGTTCCACCATGTTACCCTGGCATCTCCTAGAATGGTGTGTATGGTTCTACACACACAAGACCACTTTTCGGTGTGTTACTAATGACTGGACACTTAGGCAAAGGTAGATATCCTTCTTTCTTTAGTAACTGCAGAGTGGAAGGTGTATCCCAAAGCATGGGGAGTTTTGTTATAGAATACTTTTCTCTTGCAGTTCTTTTATTAAGTCTAAGCATTGCACTGACAACCACAGTTAGTGTAGAAAGCCAGAGGAAAATGCTTAGAGCTACAGCTTTCCAAGGAAGTCAGGAGATCTTTTGTGGCCTTATGGTTCAACCAAACATCTGAGGTGGCTGTTTGTAGTGCAGCCATTCCCGCTGAGCTCAGCTGATGAGCAGTGGTACTGAGGAACAAGAAAAACCCCTTTCTCCCTTTGCTGGGAAGTTCATTTCAATTTGGTCTTGTGCTCTTTCACAAAGCCTGTTTTTCTGCATCACGCTCACGGTTTTAGGTACCAGACTACGAAACCACTCCAATAAATCACCTGTAGGAAATGAAATGGCTCATGTGAAGAACTCTAAATACATATAAAACATTAAAGAAAAAAAAAATCAGAAAGGTTAGTCAACATCATGTACTTTAAATATCTGAGTCATTACTTTGTGTCCATATCAACACCAATCCTGAATCTATAATCTGTAGAAATAGATCGTTGGGTTTGATTTGGTCTTGTCCCAGCCTTACTGAAAAGGGTTTCAAATGTCAATACCTTAGTGTATTAATGGTGTAATACACACTGAAAACATAGTACCACACATAGTCAGAGTCTTTTCTTCTTAAACTTCATGTCTGGACAAGCTATGGAAGTAAATTTTTGATGTTTGCCTGATGCAGGCACGTTGTGTTTATTTACTATTTGTGTCTCTACAAATTCATTGAGTTTAAAGAAAGAAGCTTACAGGCTTTTGGAGGAATATTTAGCCAGTTAATTCTCTTCAAAGGCTGGCTATGTCTGGCCATAGTGTGGAGAAGGAAGGACATGAAAGTGATTCCATCATCATGTCTGATCTTTTTCAGCTCATCTTCCTGTCACTTCCAGAAGCTGGAGCACAGGTATATTCCCCACCCTCAACTGGTACACAAGCAAAGCATTCACTCAATTCTCCCTAAAGATTAGTTGGAGGAATGAGTCCAGAACAGAGTTACACTTGGCTAGTCCCCCTTCGTAGCAGCCCTTGGATACCATAGTGATGAAGTCAGTAAGATTGTGGCTGTGGGAGGGAATAACAGGTCTGCTCCTGGCATGCATGAGACCTGAGTCACTGCAGCTGTAGCACCTGGGCGTCAGAGAGACATGCACCCGCTTCTTAATGCCAACTGTGAAGAAGAGGTGAGTGATACTTCTACAACTAAGGTTTCCCAAAGTAATTTTTACTAATTAGTCAAGAAAATGAGAAAGAAATACGTCCTTTCTCTCAGAAGGCTCTAATCCCACTTGACTGAGCAGTATTAAGCAACCCTATCAAAGAGAATGTACTTTTGAAGCAGTCCTTGGGGCAAAATTAGAGCTTCAAGAATAAGAAATAATGAGAGATGTAGAGGAAAGAGGCTTTTTTATTTTTGGAACAAATATTAAAGAAGAGCCTTTGCTCCTGAGTCAAGTTCCCATGCTTTTTCATTATGTTCTTTGGCTGAAGTGGCCTTTAGATAACAAATGTGTCAAGCTGTTCTGTCTCACTAAGTTAGAATTAGGTTATGTCTGTGCAGAAGAAAGTTTTGGAATAGCTGCAAAAACAATTACAGTGCTGCTTGATTCACTGATGATGTTAATTGTAAATCCATATTAATCTAGGTCTGGGCAGGAGTTGCCAGAAGAATTCATTTTCTATGTACCATGACAGATGCTTGTCTCTCTTTCCTTTTTTTCTAATGCCTTAGACCCCAGATATCTCCAGTATTTTCTGAAAGCATAAACAGTAGCCTTAAGCAAAGTTACAGTTGATAGGAAAGTTGCAATGGCCTATATAAATCTCCTTACATAAATTCATCTCTCATGAAAGTGGCTTGTAATATTTAAATCATATTCTGGAAGTCCTTGAATGCTAACACAAAGGCAATATTGTACTAACAGCTACTTCCTTAGGAAAGTGCTCCTTACTTAGGTGAGTTTTTTGTGGGTTTTTTATGTGATTCTTAATAAGGGACAGATACAAAATACAATCTGGAAGAGAAACCCAAGAATGGAAGATAAAAATGGGTTTTTACTCAGTTTTATATTTCAGGTAGAAAGCTGTTCTTTTCAGTCAGATGCCACGCCACTTTATTTGCAAGAGTTTTCAGACTATCTGCTGCTATTTGTGTGGGAAGTATTTCTGTGTTTGGGGCTGTGCAGTTTTGAAAGCTTGTCAAATTCATATGCTCTAGTGTGCAACTGTTTAAAGCTCCTCAGATGCTTGCAAGTTGTCCTAGTGATGAAGAAAGCAAGAAAAAATACAACATACTGATTGATTTTGCCTCCTATAGACAGATGGTTTGGCAATTTGGCATGTGATAATATCCATTTATAAAGCAGGCTTGAAGATATAGGGGTATGGTGTAAGTGCTGGAAAGTGTAAACCTTGTTGTGGGTTCCAAATTCCTGATACCTCTTCAATGTGACCACACAAGCAGGGGCTGGGCCAAAGGTGAGTTGTACAGCTGCCTAACGGAATAGAGGGGGCAGGAGTGATGTACCATAACCCCACAGATTTTCTGCTTATAGGAAGAACACTGAGACAGCAACAGCTGCTGAGAGATTCTAGCAGAGTACAGAAACAAAGTGAAATGTCCTGTCACTGTTGCAAAGCTCACATGAAAAATTACATTAGTTTTAGTGTATTTTTTTAAATGAGCTGTTCCATGACTGCAAGACCAACGAAGCTGCTGATTAATATGAACAGGGCAGTACATATTCACAAGCATCTTATTAGGCTCCGCAGATTTAGGAAGATCTCGCTGTTTCGAAATATGTTTAAGTCATATTTTCTCCACAGGCATATGAGCTAGAAGTTTGGGGGAGGAAAGGGACGTGGTTAATGAATAGCAAAAATGGGTGCAAATTCATGTCACAGAGCTGAATAGAGATCACAGATTGTCCAGGTCTTTCTGTAGCTGACACAAAGAGAGGAATCACTGATTTTTTCCTGTGACAGACTGCAGATCCCATGGAAGAGTCCTATTAAGTTTTACCCAGAAGGTTTATGACTTTAATTGCTGATGCATGTTACTTGGCACAGCAACTGACAGTTCATACATAACTTGGTGGTTTCTCCATTAATAAGTTATCCCCTAATTACTTCCTGTGAAGGTATTTATCAAATCATAAAGACATGTTGTAACTTCTCCAGGATGACATTTACCACATGCTGTCCATAAAGGACTAGAATTCACCAGTCTGATGAGCTATAGATGACTGGAGATATCAGAGAAAGATGTGTACTTCTCAGTTCTCAAGATAAGAACTGAACCAGGAGCAGCATCAACTAGGACATTTAGGCCCCTCCAGCAGCCAGTTGGTCACAGGGAGTGGAAGTAGAATGCATCTCTGCAGTGGAAAATGGCATAAAGACCATTAATTATGGTGTCACTGTGTCTTCTCTGGTTCCCCATAGTCAGATAAGATCCTCATCCTTTGAGGTCCAAGGACCTGATGATGATTTCTTTTTGTGGCTTATGTTTCCTTCTAGTTCTTATTAAGGAAAACCACTGCATTTGCTGCAGCTAACCTGAGGTTAAACCGGCTTTCCTTTTTTTCCTCTGTGCTTTCTCTACCCTTTCTTCAATATTCAAAGCTAATAACGGACTGTCCCTACTGTTCACTTGCTTTTGGTTGGGGTTGTTTAAGTGAATTTCCAAATCTGTGACCTTCTGCATCAGCAGTACCATCTGCTTGACAGTGACATTTTCTTCATCTTGGCAACCAAAGACCATGAGTTACAGCCCTTTACAGTGCCTGTTACTGTGCAGCAAAAAAAGAGCCTTGGAAGCAGGAAAAAAAGAAAAAGACAGGTCATACTTTTACTTCATTTTGTAATTTGTCTTGCTTCATGCATACCCATGCAAGTATCAGGTACTGTATTCCAGTGCCAACTCACCTGTTAGAATAAATTCGGAGCTGAATATTATCTGCACTGAGGCCGCTTAAGGTAGGATGCTGTCCTACAAGGGCTGCACAGTTTCTTTCTCTAGAGTTAGCGTTCTGACTTCAAATCCAGGTAACTCTGAAGTTATCTAAAGGGTTATCTCTGGCACACCAAGTTCACAGGAGAAATTTATGAAGCTTGGGTTGGTGTACTGTTAGTGAAGAGTTGTCATCTCTGTAAAATGTATCCAAGTGTCAATATAAAGCTGGGAATCTAACTAGGTCTTTTCCTTAGTCTCACTTCCAAGAAATGCAGTTTTCTAATGATTTTTAGCTAAAAGTCCCATTTAAACCAAGTACTTTGTACCTGAATATTTCTGTAATGACTAACTTAGACATAGCACTGCTGCAGCTAGGTCTCCATAAGTTAACCCAAGTTTCCTGCTATTATGTTATTTATTAAGATGGTTATTTCTTGAATTGAAATTTGAGATACCTATTAACACATGTTACAAGCTGAACAGATGGCTATATATTTCTACCTCTAAAAAATACATGTTATGCAGCCAATACAGCTGTCCTGCCATCCAGAGGAGCCGTAAAAATTAAAATAAACTACACTTTACCTAACATTTATGATTTTTTTTCTTAAAGATGTATTCAAAAGTTTGTGAAATGCAAATTTTATTGCCCTGGACAAATGCTAACTTTTGTAATGCTTCACATGCTATGAAAAATCATCCCAAGGTAAGAAATAACTGCAGGTCAAATGTAATGACTGCCTTGCAGAGCTGCAGTTTTAAAATTAGGATCTCAGCTTACAAAATGACTTACATCAAAACATCAGATATGGCTGTTACATGGACAGAGGGTGGAGACAGCCATGCCACTGCTGGGTTTTCTTGTGGTCCAGAAAATGAAGTTGTGGCAAAGAGTAAAGTGTCCTTTGCCTCATCAAGTGCAATTTCTGAACTGGAGCTGAGCAGCACAGTCCAGAGCCACTTTTAGAGCTACTGAAGTAGCTTCAGTTGAGAGAGGAAGAAGGGTCTGCTGAGGATTTCTCCTGGAAGGTGTGTGGTGAGGGCAAGTACAGAGCCAAGGGGCCTGGCCAAGAGTGGCCTAAGCCTCTCGATGAGTTGCAGAAGCATTAGTAGCTTTGCTGTGTGTGACTCTACACTCCTGCTCCTGCCAAATTGGCTCTTAGTATCAAAGTAACTTTTTTGTAGCATTACATGTTTTTATTATTTTTTTACAACATCAAGTTTTATGGGATTTCTGTCAACCAACTGCAATCATAACAACAATAAAAAGACATGTTTGTTTAGTGAATAGAGTGCTGGTAAAGGTCTTGTATTGGCTGCCATTGGAGCTGAAGCTCTCCAGTTACCCAGGGAACAGGTGTTAGAGGTCAGCAGTAGGACAGGCTTGCCCAGCCTTGCTCCCAGAATGTACTCAGCCCGTGCCAGCACATGGCAGTAACACACAGGGGGTAAGCATCCCTCTTCTACAGCTGAGGGGAACTAAAACACAAAGGGGTTAAAAGATTTGTTCGAAGTCAGCCCTCCAGCTGGCTGCAAAGCCAGGAATAAAGCCCACATTTCTGCAGGTTCCACCAGCTTATTTCAAAAATTAGGCTATCTGAGTCTTCTAATATCAGCTGCTAAGAATTGCACTAAGACCAATTTGCGTGTGATTTCAGTAAATCAGCCGTGTGACTCCTTAGGGAGGAAATGCACAGCGCAGGATTACGGACTGCAGAACCTTGTTACTGCAGTCACCCAAACCACAGCTCTAGCCAGCGGCTGCTTCACTGACTCCAGGGAAGGGAAATACTAGCTCTAGTCCAGCTCCTTTGGGACTCCTTGTCTCTAGCACAAACACAACATTGCAAAAGGCTGACATTAACACAAATGCAAGCTGAAGTTTCTTTTTCATCATTGAAACTTGATGGCAGGGTGACACTGGCTACACTGTAGAGGTACCTGATATTGTAGGGGGATGACAGAGCTTGTTTGAGTACCACAGGTAGCCCAGCCACAGCAACCTAAAACACCACGTGGGCTGGTTACCCTGCAAAGCAGCTTCGTGGGATGCCAATGAAGTAACCCTTGTTACTGAAGCCAGATTGCTTACCTAGCTTGCTCTGCTGTGCCGTAGGTTGCAGTGGAGGCATCCCCATGCCTCTTCCGTGGGGCAGCATGAGGATACTTGAACAGCTTTGGTCTGTTCAACTGGCCACTTCCATGGAGAAGGGACAGGAGAGTTGTAGATTAACACTCGACATGTACATTGATTTTGGTTCTAGATGTTACAGCTGTTAAATCTGGACTTTCACTGAGATGCATCATGAAGGTCCCTTCCCAGCAGTTGCTACTGTGAAACAAATGGGGGCTACTGTTCTCAGAAACAAAGCTAACAGCCCTGTTTAAACAATGATGTCTTTTGAGAGAAAAAAAACAGTCTTCCATTCAGACAGAGCAAGACTTGAAGTAATTTTGTTGAATTTATAGGTAAAAAGGAGTGGATGCAATTACACGTTTTAAAAGCACAAAAATTGAATGTCCTTAGAATCACAGTTTACAATGGGCTTGGCAATTCAGGGATCAAGAAGTGAATATATGTTTACACTGTTACACTGCATATGTTACACTGCAATCTCAATTGAATTATGTGTGATACCTTTTCTGTTTGCTTTCCTTTGGTATGTTGTTGTGAAATAGGTCAATTACAGGAATGTAGTTTTTAGTTTTCACTACTACAGTGAGTAAACCGATAGCCTTTGCAAAGATATGGAGTAATGTTGTGGAGGTAAGACCAGACTACACTGACTGACATACAAAGAAATTGTCTCTTTGGAAAACACGAACCATTAGATCTGCAGAAGTATGAAGGGATTTCAGAAAAATCACTCTATCTAGCCCTGCACTGAAGCAGGATCAACTACTCCTAGACTACCCTGGCACATGCACATTCTAACTTCTCAAAAACTTCCCGTGAGGGAAGCTCCTCTGACTCCCTGTTGGTCTGTTCTGCTGTTTCACCCTTATAACACAAGATAACAGAGATTCAGAACGTGGCTGTGTATGTTTATAGCAGGCACAAATTTACTCTGCTATAGCAATGTAAAGGACTGCTCGAATGAGTTTTATATTAAGGTTAACTTAAACTTTAGGACCTTTTTTTATTACTGGAAGAATAGCAAGGGCAAACTAACGCAAGTGAAAGCGAGGCTCTCAGTGTCTGACGATATGGTTGTAGCCTAGGAAAGCTCCCTAGGACAATGATGGTATTGGCTGCATAAAGAAAAGTAGACTGTATACTTTATCTTTCCTCTGACAGTGTTGTATAGTGCCAAAATTTGAGTTATCTGGAAGCAATAAAAAGAATTGCGTTGATGATAAGAGAGGGTACAAGATTCTGAAACCATCTGTCCCATATTTTAACACGTTTACAATAGAGTTCTGATGTAATTTAACAGTTTTTCTCCCATGCTTTGTGTATTCCATCTTCCTCAGTTTCACATCAAAGGAGAGCTTTCGGATGCACCTGTGTCACCACCTTGTGTGGTACATCCCATGTCCAGATGAAACTGTATCAGATACCTCACAAAGTAAGTCTGTAACTCCCATCATCTGCGCTTCTGTCTACCCTCTCAGAAAGATCAAAACTTTGCAGGAGACAACAGATTGCTTTCCCTCTCTCTTTCGCTGAAAACAGTACAGCTTTTTCCCATTTCTTTCCCTACTTGAAATCACCTGTTGATCTCCAGACAGCTCCAAACCTGCATCTCATACATTTGCAGAGCAGCCCCACAGCTTCCCCTCCTCCCTGACCCCATATGCTGGAAGCAGCTGGTTGGTCTGATCTGTGATCTATTAACCAGCTGCTCTTGGCACACAGAGTTATGGAGGAGAGGAGAGAGGCTGCAGGTGAGGGTGTGCCGCTGAGCATAGCCCCAAGCTGAAAGAAAGGCATGCTCTTCAGCTGCAGCACAATGCTGGGTGGCCTCTGCTTGCACGTGACTTGCATGCAGTGTCTTACTCAAAGCAGCAGCAGCAGCAAAAGCTGAAGGGCCTGAAAATCTGTTTTGTTGCATGATGTGCTGTAATTGATAGCAAGCTATCTGGTCTTCTTCTAGAATGACTATTTTTAAGGATGTTTTCTCGCTCTGTCACTTGAATAAACCAGTTTTGCAATCTGCTACAGGCCCCACCCTGCCTAACCCTGGCTAGTTAACCTGTAACAGATTGCAAAACTGCTTTGAGTCACACAGTGAAGAAAGAGACATAAAATTGGTTTTTAGTAGCTTGACTCTCCTCCTCACCAGTAACAGAAGCGGTGAATTGTCAATAGTGGTGCCATAGAAGCAGCATGACGTATGTCACCCAATCATTTCAACACTGTAATGGCTCCTTTCCTTCCCAGTGCTGCAGCCTGCATACCTAATTCATATTCTCTGTGCAGGATTCACATATATGTCATGAAGAGCTCTGGCATCACAGAGCAGCCATAGTCCAGCTGATCTGCATTGCCTTGCTAAGCCACTGTAACTAATATTTGTGTCTGAGCCAATACTGGAAAGAAGTGTAGGTAAATATCTCACCCTCTTCAAAGTTGGGCAGCAGAACAAATACATGTCTCAAACAAATAGTTTTAACTCAATCTTTTGCACTGTCCTGAATTAATTAGACACCCAGAAGTTAGACAATAACCACCTAAAACCAACAGAATAAAAGGTATGGACAATGTTTTACACATCTAGGATGTTAATATTGATATGTTACTAAAACAACTTGATCCCATGCAAGTTTATGTTCTCCATTGTTTTGCTATAACCATGATGAGAAGGAGTATACCTGCCTAGTCTACAGATATAAAATCTCAAGTCAATGAATGCTCCTTCTGAGCAGTTGGCCCTTCCAACTTGCTTTAGAGTTGTCATTCCCTCTGGCCCATCTTCAACCTTTAATTCTTTTACTGCAAAAGGAAGCAGAGTGAACTGGAGTTATCATTCAGAGATATCTTAATGACTTTACTTCCAGTCTAGATGCAGCCAACAAGTTAATTTTGCCCAGGCTACATTGAGGCCACAAATTTGATGAAGCCCATTTAACCTGTTTGCGAAGGTATACTGGTGGTCATGCTCTTGGACTTGTGGACAGAAGAGATTATGTGCCATTTCAGTTTGCAGTTTGGAGGGCTGCATCCACCCATAGCTTGCCCAGAAAAGCTGGAACAGACCCACTGCTTTCTTCTGCAAGGAAGACCGTAAACTGCAATAGCTCTGAAGGAGAACCTACCATTCTGCATCAGAGTTGCTTCCTGCTAGACTAGTTGCTTCGGAAGGAAGGAAGGAAGGAAAAGACCATCATAAACAATATAATAAGCAAAAGTTCTTGCACTGTGTTTTTGCTGTGCAAATGACGTGACCTGAGTGAGTGGAGGGCTCAGAGAGCCTCTCTGTGCTGAGGGGCTGGCAGGTATACCAGTAGCATTCAGCCATGTACCACTACTTTTGGCTAGTACAGACAAGATTAGATGAAGAAACACTGCCCAAGGAAAGGGTTACAGGCTTCTAATTTTGTCTAACTACTACCTAGTGTTTCTTCTTTACTTGCCTTGGGCAGTTAAATGTGACTTAAAAGCCTTCACCTTCCTATACGTACATAAGGCCACTTCCCTTTGTCTGTGCATGGAAGGAGTTTAACATTGCTAAACACCCTACTACAGCTAAGAACATGGCCATTCTCAGTTTCAGTTCTTTCTAACAGTCACTGGTGTCAGTTCTGAAATACCTCTATTTCACAAGCCATTTAATTGCTTTAAAATCTCACCAAAGCTTAGCTTTCTTCTCAGGTAGAAAAGAAAGAGAAAAGAACTACCAGAGGTAGTGGGACGTGATGTGCTAGTGGTGTAAAGAGCAATTAAAAAATCGGATGGTACTGATTCTGCCGTTACCTTAGCTACTGTGAGAATAGCTTTGACTTTCCGTAACAGTTTCCAGTTGGTAAAAAGGAAGTACTAATTCTTAAGGCACAGGGGTGGTGTGAGGATCAATTGCTTAGTGTTTAGGAAGTTCTTTGAAAATGATAAATATTATGTAAATCAGGAAATGCTGACTGACATCATCCATCTGGGACTGATTGTGAAAAATAACTAATTTCTTCAGGATCTAGAGGGTAAAAGAAGCACAAAAAACATACAAGGCTGTGCAGGTGGTAGAGTAACTGCACTTGTGAGGTCACCTAACTTGAAATGATATGTGAATTGAGGTAAGGATTCTCTATGATAAGCATTTGTCCATTATATCATCTCATTGTTTGACACATTTCTACCCAACTTAAATGACCATTTACAAGGCCTGTGCCCTTCTATGTTCCTCTAACCTGTGACAACTCCCTGTGAGCAGAGCTCATTGCCCTGAGCCGGGTACACTTACTGTCTAAAGAGTCTTGTGGTCATCTCTATCCTTCTCCTGCCATTCCCCCACTTTTGAGAGGTGCTGCTTTTCCTGCAGGATACCTGTTTGAGGTGGTCCTCCATTTCCATGGACTACTTCAAACACTGGCAATGTGTTCTGACTGGCTCTCTATGGGAGGAGCATATGAGTAGAAAAGGTAGAACAAAAAGAGCATTTGCAGTCAGGATTAAGCTTCACAGCATCAGTGCATCCACGGGAGCCTACAAAACTGCAAAACTCTGAATTTTAAGAGCATTAAACAGTAGTTTCAATTTCAAGGAAGTAACACTGTCAGTTCAGTTGCTGTTTGTCATTACTGGAACATGTCAGAGAACAAGCAGCGAGAGAAGAAACAGGCCAATATTAAAATGAAAGGTGGGGATCCTATTCTGATAGAATAGAGCACCAGCTAGCCTCAGTGGCTCCTACATCTTCAGATGACTTTTCTTTTTCCTGTTTCCAAAACTGTCTTACTAAATACAGGCTAGATGAAAAGTATTTGTAGTTCCCCCTGGGAAAGATGAGGAAAGGTCAGGATTTACATGGTGATATTTACTACTACAAATTCTGTAATTGCCATTCCAGAAACTTGATTCAGCAGTTCTCTTCCCCATGAACTGAGTCCATCTAACTACATACCCATACACCATTATGATTTCCCAGAAGCTTTAGGTAATTTTTTGTTCTTTAGTTACTCCACCAACTGCAGATTACCCTGTGTAATTTTTCTACCAAACAGTCATGTAAACCTAGCATTCAAGGATTAGTTGCAGTAAGAATGCATTACCTCTCTTTAGATTTCTTCTGGATTCATTCAAACTTCCAAATAGTCAAGTTTAACAGGAAATGGGAATATATTCTTCTAAGAGTCTTTTTTCTTTGCCTGTCCTCTCTTGCTTCTCCCCTTCAAAAATAGAAAGACTGTATCCTGCTAGATTTAAATGGCCTCAGAAACAGTGCTGTGCTCTCTTTCATCTCTCCAGTTCTGTCCTGAACAAATCCTGAGCTTTGCAAGTGGCTGGAACAAGCTTCCATATTATACCAGAAGAATATGCACTGAGAAAATAATGAGGCAAGAGGAACTCAAGTACTTTTTGCAAGTCTTATTATGCAGATGACATAGAAGACAGCATGACAAGAGGACGTATCTCTCCTGATTTTTTTCCTTTCTTAGCAACATCACCCTTAGCACCTCTTCAGAGCTCAGACTTTCTCACTTCTGTTTTCTCTCAATTTTATTTACCATGTTGTGATTCTACCTGCATTATGAATCTATTGTAAATTATAATTGGTCAAATATCAGGTATCCTTTTCACTTCAGGTGAAGTTTGGTTTTGTGTTTATCAGAACTTCCAGTGATACTTTGGACTCTGTATGGATAAGGAGCATTAAGCAATTCTTCTTTGTCTGGGACAGTTTGTTTTCACTTTAGTCACTTGTGTTCACTGGTTTTGGTAGCCTTTCCCAATATCTGGCAAATTGTCCCTCACATGGTGTATCTTGGGTGAAGCAGCAGCTAGGGTAGCCTCTGTGGGCTGCCCTTGGTGTGACAGGGGAAGCAGCCTTTGCACTCCTACCTGAGCCAAGGAGCCTCAGCTGGAAGCACAGTTTGGCTCTTTCCCAGCAGCAACATGTCACCTGAAGGCCTGCTTATGCCCACCACTGTTTATGAACAGATAGGTCCAAATGCTGCATGGATTTACACCTTTGGCAGTCTCAGAAGGGTTGATTGTGAAAGTGGAATTTGTGTTATTGCAGAAGGAGTGACTATCTCAGGTGAAGCTGCCTGACATGTTCTCTAGTGAAGTATCTTCCATATCTTGTGTTAAGATGATATGGCGAGTTCCATGTTTGCTGCTGCTCTTCGAAATGTCATTGGTTAATGACTTTACCATCCCATGATGTTCTTCCTTCCATACAAATGGTGTAGACAGATGCCCAGGCCAGGCCTAGCAGGGAGCCAGGTCTGTGAGTCTCACTGCCTTCGTGGGGATGGCAGAGTGGCCACAGGTTGATTGGGAAGCAGGAGCATTGCAGGGTACAAAGGCAAGGCCTGCCCACAAATGGATACGCCACTGCCTGTGGGGCAGCAGCAGGCAGTAGAGAGTCGACTAGGCTGTCATGGGGGTGTGCTCGGACAAACTGACACCAGCAATGATGTGTCTGTCCTTCTCAGGGACTGGAAAAAGACTACACAGAAATAATTCATTCTGGAAAGAGGAGAGTCTGGCCCCTGACTCTTCCTGTAGAATTCACCTGTGGAGTCACTTTGGTGAGATAAATGATTGCTTGTGAATGACTGTGTGCCACAGATCCACAGCAGATGGTGCTTTTAAGTGCTTTGAAATATTGCTTGGATGTAGATTTTGAGCATTTAATGATACTTAGGTGATTAAGATAAACATTAAGGTGTTTTTGAATTATTGTTATCATTATTACTATTACTAGTTATTCAGGTGTCTAGATAAGTATTGAGATTTCTAAGAATAGGTACCAACCTAAAAACACTGAAATCAAAAGAAATTAGGCACTTAAGTAATGAAGAGGATTAAAACATACCCACATCTATTTTCAAGCATCTAAATACCATTAGAAATCTGGGCCAAAGTGAAGGGAAGGTCACACTTCAGTTGCATATCAAGCAGGCTGAGAAATGCTCAGAAACCTGAAATTTTAATGAATCAAAGAAAAGAGATTCTTTGGTAATCTGAACAGGTCTCTTTTTTTGTCTCCTTTTACCCCAGCAGAAAATGATAGCAACACGGCAAAATTTGTAGTGCAAAATATTTTTAAAAGCCCAACCATCCAAGTAGTTTTCACAGCAATTTGTTTCAATCAGTGGGGCTAAGAATTATTGCTATCAGTAGAAGGAATAGGCTGCTGTGCTTATATTGTTTGCTCTAAAGCAGGACAAGAGCCACACCATTTTGATGTTAGAGATTTCATCAATGGGAGAAATACACAGCCCTGGACTCTGGTCGTGTAATTTTAAAAAGCTCTCAGTTCACCTTTAGAAATAAGCAGCCAGAATTGTCTAAAATTATATATTTCCACTTTCTGTACTATTTTAACTCGGTTGGGCTTTGAGGCCGTGGTTCGTGTCCTGGCTTCCTCTTGACTCAATTATTGTAATTCATTATTAAACTGTTATTTGTTTTCATTCTTCACACTGTCTGCTGCTTTACAAAACTCAGCAGCTAGATTTATAACATGGAGAGCTCTGTTCCATTACATTACAGTTTCCCCATAGTATTTTTGTTGGTGTGTTCAGCAACACCTTGTTTTGGGTATTTAATTCTTTGCACACTATAGATTAAACCTAATCTACACACGACTTTTAAGCACTTCCTGAGATTAAGCGGTTTTCCTAATCTGAACTGTAATCCAGCTACAAAGTCTTAACATTCTTTCAGTGTTTGTAACCAAGATGATCTGTCTAAGCAGTGTTCAGCTTTGAGGTTCATTCTAAGTCCAAAATGGGCTCTGGATCTAGAATTTTCAATGTCCATCTTGTTTTTGTCTGCCAGTACTCTCTAGGCAGATGAGAGTTTACTTATTCCTAGAGTAAACTAGGAATTCTGTTAACCCTGTATCTTTGGGTACTGTTTCGTCTCTTGCAGACTTAAAAGCATCATCTGTTTTGGGATAGCTGGGATTAAACATGTAAGTTATGTGTCCTCTAGCTGATATAGCTAATGGCAACAGGGAAAGGAACTACACCTCTTCTGTTAGGCTCCATAATGCCCCCTGCTATCAGTGGTCTCATTAACGAAGACAAAAGTGGTTCCTATATGTAAACCACAATCCAGCCTCCATCTTATCTTTAGGTATGTTGACGCTTCCCTCTGCCCCAGTCTCAATCGGACTTGCACTCAAAGTAATGTTTCATTGACAAATGCAAGACTTGATAGTACTACAGACCCGTATTCTCTAATTGTATATTCTTTTGCTTGCTCTTTCTACCTTTCCTTACCTTACTTCTTTCATTTTTCAGCTGATTCATTTTCCTTGCTGCCGTCTCCTGTTTTTTCCTACTTGCTGTTTTTCTTCTCATAAATTACAGTCTTCCTCACTCTCCCAGCTGGTTTCCCTTCAGCTGTTCTTTCTGCCCCATCAATTTCTTTTCTTCTTCGGGTTTCCCTTTCTCCATTTTTAAACCTGTTTTTTAACTTTCTTTTCATTCTTCCTGCCTTCCTCTATAGTCACTAATATTTCTCTCTCTTTCCCTTCTTTCTTCTTCCCGTGTCTCTTCTCTTTCCTCAGACTTTTCCCCTGAAATATTTTTATTAGTATCAGTCTCTTGAATCTCATTATTTCTCTTTCTTAATATATTTTCCCATATTCTTCTTTCTGGCTGAGATAAGCATTTGTCCCCAGGAAATATCTCTGTCTGGGCTTGTCCCAATGTCCTTTTTCTTTTTCGTCAGGTTTTGTAACTCTCAGCACACCTGTGTGCCTGAAGAAGCCATTCATCAATAAACACAGGGCAGCTAGTTCATCAGAGAAAGTTTTGTGTGTATGACTGTGCCTCCAACGTACCTTTCTTCTTCATCCACAGCACCTTCAAATAAGTCTACCCTGGCATGAAGGCTGTGGCTGGACTAACAGGCTGGATGATACCGATGTTGCCTTTCACTATCCTCACCTCTGCCAAAACTCACAGACTTCTTCCCAGGACACATCTTCTTTTTTTCTTTCAGAAATTCATTGGAATTCCAGGTATGTATTTTCTTAAGTGACTGACAGTATGGTGTGATATGGCATAACGTGACAACCGACAGGATAAATGAACCAAAAGGCATGAAAGATCACTATTCGACAGAGTTTCCCTGCCTCAGTTTACAGAGCCTGTTGGTTTTATCTGGAGCTCGCTAGCCCACAGGCCTATGCTCAATCAAGTGCCGTGATTTAGTCACCAAACTAGTTTGCTGATCACCTTGGAATAAGTTATGGTAGTTTAATTGGTATAGTTAGCTGTGAGCAACATACTGTCAGGATTCAGCCTTCAGTTGAAAACTTTGCATTGTAGATGGACTTGTACGTTGAGCTAATGGCAGCCCTGAGCATGTTTTTGAGACCTCACTGTCTGTAAAGAACACTAATGTACAAAGTCTCAGAACATGAGCAATAATCAGAATTTTGGGAGCTTTCCCTGCTGCTAGCAGTTAACAGCAAAAAATGCATTTTTTCAGTTAAATTTAATTATTATTCTTGAAAGAGTGCTGAATAGCAACAGAGCTACTGAACTGTCTGCCTGCAGATGCCGGCAAACAGCTACAGCCTGGTTTGAGTTTGATTTGTTTCATTAACAACCATGGGTGTAGAAACAGCGCCTTATTTTTTTTTTTTTCTTCTAGGAGATTGTAACCCTGGATGTTTTTCACCACTTTAATCAATGAGATAGGTAAGAAGCTTTCAAACTCTATTTATCCATTGTCCAAAAATTTTCTGTTTACCCTCCATGTGTCCAGAGCTATGATACCTTTGGGCCATGCACAACTGTCAATATTCTTGATACTTCCTCTGCAAGCCTTATGGAAAAAACCAAACAAACCACAATCATTTAAAGACAATTCACATTGCTGTGCATCCAGTGAACATAGTAGAGTGAGTTTAAGTCTAGTGAGTAAAAAAATCTGTTATAGCTGTTAGGGGGCAATGTTTTCTCCCATTTTTCTGTTCCAAATCTGGAAAAGAGTCAGTAAACTTTGGGTGCAGTCAAGAGACCATAGCTTTTATACAGACATCTGTAGAGTGACTGAATTTTACAAATTGTGCAGACACTTAGACACTTATTAGACAATATTACAAGAGCTATTTGGAAAGGACAAGGCAAAGAGAAAAGCAATTCTGTGTGTGTAGGAGGGAGGGTTCCTTGGGAAAGTAATTTCTCAGCCAGTGTGGAATGATGTGAGGTAACATTACCCTAAAATATGTTTATTTTTACATTATCTCAGTCCTTTGACCAACACCTGCTCAAACTTTGGCTTCATTTGAGATTGTTACTTGTGAGGAGCCATTTCTGTGGGGTTGAGTTTTAGTAGATTTCAACCAGTATCATTGGTGTGATCAGTGAGAACGTTGTGTCTTCTGCTTGCATTATCACACACACTCTGTGCCTGGTCTCCAGAGGTAAAAAAATAGTTGCAGCCTCTGTGCAAACTGCAATGTGAGCTTTAAGCAACCAGTTTTCAGAAGTCTCCTGGGTCAGTCACAGGCTGAAACGGTGGCTATTACCAGCATGCCTGTCCTACAAGATTGGTACCAGGAAAGCACCAAGGACCAGCACGTTTTTGGTATTCACAGAGACACGCTCAGCATCATTTCTTAATGTCACACACAAGTAGTATACAGTGCGTTTATTGTGCCTTACACCGGTGTGCCATGAAGTTACATGTGATGCCAGCGTGTTAGTGCTGCCTGATGACACTAACTTGTGGCTGTTCAGAGGCTGTAATGTGATTTTCCTGACATCTCAGAAACTGGTAGCCCTGCTGGGCAAACTTTCAAAGGTGGATAGAAATGTATGTTTGCACATCAAAATATGCAATTTATTTCACAAACAGGCACCGAGGTGTCCAGTTATCTGCTTTGCTTATGCAAATACAAATTTTCACAAGCACAACAGCTGTGCCTGCCCTGTGATTATTTCCATAAGGTAGCAGATTGTTAACTGAAGGAGTCGTGCCTTATGGTAATGCTCGGGGAGCATTTCAGAGGGATGGCTTGTGCCAGTACAAGACGGGTAAAGATAGTCTAATGGCACTCAAGCTCACAACTGGAGCAGTACAGAACTTGCATTGTGAAATCTGAAGCTGGAGCCAGTTTTGTGAGAAAGGTCGTGACCTGGTTTCAGAGCGAAGACTGTGGACCCCTGGGCTATACTACATTCACGTTGATTTGGAGCTTGACGTGTACAAAGCCTTCTCACTCACTCCCTGCTCCGGAGCTCAGTTGGGCGCCGGGGTGATGCGGCTGGCCCCGGGTTTGTTCGCACAAGGCAGGGGTGCGTGTGCTTAGGCTAAGCCGGGCTCGGCGGGGGAGCGAACCCGTTGCAGACCCTCCTTACTACCGCGTACTTCGCAACACTGTTGCGCCAGCGCTGCCCCCGTTGCGAGCCCTCCAAGGAGCACGGCGGAGCCCGCGGCGCGGCGCGGCAGCCGTTGAGGGGGTCAGGCGGCCGCGCCGGCGAGCGGCCCGGACCCCTCCCGCGGGCTCCCCTATGAGGTCAGCGCGG